>WTXV02006781.1:0-14154 GCA_009823435.2 Nymphicus hollandicus
GGGAAGAACAGATGGCCAGGCACTGGAAGGAGATTTAGGGGACAAAGGGCAAAAATAGATAGAAAATGAAGTTCTGCCGATGTTCATACAAACACAGACTGGTTTAGGTCGGAAGGGACCTTAAAGCTCATCCAGTTCCAGCCCTTTCCACAGGCAGGGATGCCTTGCACTAGACCAGGTTGCTCCAAGCCCCATCCAGCCTGGCCTTGAACACTGCCAGGGATGGGGCATCCACAGCTTCTCTGGCAACCCGTTTTTCCTAACCCTCATAGTGAATTTTGCTGTTCATGGAATAATGTTTTATCATTGGAGTGGTGGAGCAGCCCCACAGGTTCTCATACTTTCTCTCAGGGTGAGATCCCTCTCACCAATTTAGTTTTGAAATTAGGTATCAGTTTGGCATGTGTGTCCTTTTTTATATTTTCTCTACTTCTTATAAACATGATCAGGGATTCTAGGAGTTTCTTTCACTTTAAACACATTTATAGAATATATATATAAAATATATATATATACATGCCTATATATATTCATATTTTTATATATATATATTTTTATAAATAGTGGAGCAATTGCATAACCAGTACTTGTGTACCGCTTGTGGGGATCAAAACACAACTGGACTAGTATTTTACACTCTATGTATATTTTAATGTCCTTATAAATTGTCTTCAGTTGACTTTGAAGATGGTCAGAGGTTAAAATACCGAGTAAATGTTTTGTGAACGATATTCCAAGATACAGCAGCAGGCAAAGATAAAACAATAGCTGGATTTCATAACTTGTGCCATGTTTCTGCAGAGTGGACAAAATGTTAAAAATAGGATAAAGATCATGATCCATGGATGTTATCGACAGAGCAGTGAACAAAGAACCAAATCACAGCCAGTAAACTCCAACTTTGACGCTCAGTTGGATGAGTGTTGTGGCTAATCAGTTGTTTTGAAATCTAATAGATACTTATAATTGTTGTTTGGTAACCTTTGAATTTGTCTTCTGGATTTGATGGAGGCTATTTACTCTGCAAGTAATGTTTGGATGGTCTAGAGCAGAGTGTGATGTGCTGATGTGGAAATAAGATACTGTAAGACACAGCAGCCTCGGCTGATGAGTGAATTTCAGATTGCAGCCTTGCTGAGGTGGCTTTTGCTTATCTGTTATGGGCCCGGGGGGGTGGGTGGAACACAGACAAAGATTATGCATTACAGCAGTGAACAGTTGGCTGCAGCTCTCATCAAGAGACAAAGCCTAATGACTAAAACAGACAGCAGGTTGCAAATTTGGACTTCATGATGCGTTCCAGTCAGTAACATGAAAGACAGGAAATATCTTACATGTGCTGCCTTTTTGGGGAACAAGAGAAGATACAGAGGTCAAACATCGCTCTACTGCATTTGCTGATAAATCTTTTAAATAGTGGGCTTTTTTGCTTTTTCTTTTCTTTCATTTTTCCTTGAGCACTGTGGTATTGCCTGCAAAGCAGTGGGAAGATCAAACAGGCTTTCAGCCAGCTGTTCAACATTGGTCACTGCCTTTGAAAACGATGAACCCATCAGCACAGCTGAGTGCTGCTGTACATCACGCAGCACATGCAGAGGTAAGCTGTGAATGACCTGGAGCACTGTACCAACAGCGTTTGGCCAATATCAGTAATAATGTTAATCTGTTTCAGTGCAATCCAACAAGCTACTGGAGTCATCCCTGACTCTGGAGCAGTTTTTAAGTGCTTGGGTTTGAAAGCACATCTAAATTCAATCTGGGGAAATCACTGCAACGTTAGAAACCCCTGCTGTTACTAGGATTGACAGAGCCCCATGTCTGTATTCCTTTGCCCTCTTTTGTAAAAATGACATAGGAGGCTTAAGAGGGTGTCATTCTTTTTGCTATCAAAATTTGTGCAAGTCACTAGAAAAATGGTGATCTTGGTGTGGTAATGAGCACAGTAAAATTGTAGGGGTTTTTTCTTTATAAATCCTGAAAAGCTCTAAAAATTGGCAACTTTACAGTTGCTATCCAAACACATCATAATATAGCAAAATACATTATATGGTTCCAAATATTTTGACTCTTATTGTTACTACTAGAATGACAAGTTAATGTTGGCTGCTTCACAGGTTACTGAGTAGGATCCTTACGCCAAACAGCTGCCATTTAAAAAAGGAAAGAGTGAAAGAATAAGTTTCATGCAATCAAGGGATTTCTCTTGCTTATCTATTTATGTACTTTATTATGGTGATAATGGTGAAGGTTTTTTATATGAAAATGAGCCCTTGTGTGTCAAGAAGAATAAAATGTCTAGACTTCAGGTTAGAGAAAGTAAGAAGAAGTATATAGAGATGCACAGGATGAGTATCACGGTAAAATATTTCTTCAGTAACTGCGTTTTCTTCACAAGGTCTATGAGCATGCTTAGATGTAAGCAGGTGGTTAAGCACTTTGGGTCAGAACCAAGGTGTTTGTTAATGAAAAGTATGTAATTGCATCCGCAGTGCTGCCGAGCTGTGCCCGTGTCACCATGGCTTGGCTGCAGACCAGTCAGGGTGGTCTAAAACCTTTAAGAGCATTTGCTGCCTGCCATGACACAGCTTTGGAGTTCTATTTGAACATATTAATCTCTTAGATTAATGGGTTTGACTGACTTTAAGTGAGAAATTTATGGGGTTTAGCTCCTCAGTGGGTGATGTCTTTTCATTCATATTTAAGGTATCTGTCCTGTTAAGAAATCTTGTGAGAGTTCTGATTATAGACTGTACAGGTATGCATGGGAAAACTAATAACCAGAATATATACAAAAAGGTTTGATCAATATGTGTGCCAGAAAAAGAGGGAGAGGGCAAAAATAGGGTGCCTTCCCACCACCCCCAAATTTCCTTGGAAGCTAAAGAAAACTATTTGCCTGTTTTAAGTCGTGTAAGCCTTTTTCCTGAGTTCTTTATGAATATTATAATAATGTATGCAGTTCAGAAATGCCAGGGCCAGAGCAAAGACAGGACTTCACCTAGGCATACATAAAGTTTCAACCAGGTGGGGCTGGAGTCTTAACTAAGCAGCCAGTTACGTGCTCAATTGAAGTTCATTCCTGTTTCAATAACAAAAGTCAGAATAATTCCAAAACTATAGTTTAAGGGATTCACTTCCTGGTTTAGAGGGCAATAAAAATCTACGGGAAGCGCAGAGAATCAACAAAAAGTACTTTCAGAAGTCTGGATTTCCTCTGTACAATGAATTCTCAGAACATCTTGTTGCTCAACAAGTTACAAATTAGGTTGTTAGTTTCCCAGCTGCAAGTTACTGTTGTGGGGAATTACATGCATCCCCAAAGCTGCTTGTGCATATACGTATTTCTAGACTTTAAAGAGCTAGTGACAAGGTAATTGGTTGATAGATGCAATATGTTATGGGATCCCTATCCAAATAACACAAACGTCAATATTTGGTCATATTGTCAGTGTGTGAGCAATCTGTCCTCAAATTGGGTCTGAAAGCAACGAAACCACATTTTCTCCAAAGAAGTTGCATTTGCACATTCAGTGGAGAACAATCTCCACTGGTGGTAACACATTGTGGTCAAGTTTCTCAACATTTCTGATAAGTTCTGCCAGACAAATATGCACTGAATATATTTCATTCTGTGAAAATTAAGCATTCGCTTGGCTGGTAAAGTACAACTCTACTTAGACATGCTTATTCTACAAATGAACTCGGGGAATGAGGCTTGGAATTCCAAATCAGTGACTTCAAACTCGCATTGCTCTGAGCAACAACAATAGTTTACTGTTGGTGAATAGGATCAGTTATTTTAATATGAGCCTTTCAGAAAGCAAACTAGAAAAAAACCAGTCTGATTAATAACATTGAAAGTGTCCATTTTTGTATCATTATATTGGTCTGCTTGCATTTTTCACCATAATCATGTTGTCATTGAAAACATAAAGTGAACAACCCTTTTATTTTTGCAATGCAATGAATTTTGAGGAAGATTAACTGGGTAACATTTCCATAAATCAGAAAGTGTTAATGATACCCAGGAGGAGGGAACTTGTTTTAGTTTGACAGAAGACCCTTTCTTTTGTGGACACACATTAAGTCTTTGTGAAATTCCTTATAGTCCTCAGGGATACTTGCAAATAGGGTGAGCAGGTCCTCCTGAAGGTTGGGCTTCTTCACTGCTTATACTGAATCATTAATAAGTATCTTAAGTAACATGGGATTTGACAGAGAGTTCCAAGGCAGTTAGTTATATCTTCACCTTGCATCATTATAATATTAATATTTGCATCTAATTTTGGTTTTGGTCTCTTGTTCCATTTTTGATGCAGGAAAGAGTTTCCCTCCCCTCCCATGTTTGTGCTTTATCATGAGCCTTCTGGGAACTGAATTAAAGGCTATCAAATCCCTCACTCATCAGTATGGCTTCCTAAGTAATTCCCAGAGCTGGGAAATAAATGCAAGACTCTTACATAGCAAATCAACAAAAAAATCACAGCTTTCTTCTGTAGATACCCAAGAATGGAAAAAGCAAAACCATTAACCTGCTCATAATGCGTTACCATGGGCTCTATAGATACATACACCTTTATTAGACTTACTATTAACAAGTATTTCCAAACGAAATGTATTCCTTTTCTTCAGGAAGTCTTCCTGATTATGAAGTTTTGTTTCTGGCTTAAAAGATTATTTCAGCATCCTCCCACTCAGATGTTAGTGTCTTGAATTCTGTATCATAATTAACAACATGTGCTTACTGCTCATTGATTTTATCTATACCGGTCTGTGATACCTGGCTACCTTTAAGCTGATTGTTTCTTGCTTATCACTGTGTTCCTCTCTTTTTGAATGACTGCATTTGCCAAACATCTATAGCTAATGATACAGAAGTGCAAGTCTTTTGAAATATGACAGAGAAATTAATCTTGTGAAAAGCATTATGGATTTTTAAATGTAATTGCATTTAATAGGATCACATTGACCTTCATAGAAGTTTCAAAATGGAAGATGTTCTGTCTTATAGCCTGTTGTTGCTAAGTTATATTGTAAAAGGCACGGTCACTCCTGGATAGGTTCGACAGAAAGGTTTTAGGTTCCTGAAGAAAGACAAAGAATAGTGCCAAAGTCCCAGCTGGGATCCAGACTTTCTTGCAGGATGGTGCACTGACCATTTGTGTGTACTTTTGTTCTGGCTTTCTTTGGTTCCCAAGGTGGGCAGAGTAACATCACAGCACACACTCTGAGGTGCCCTTGCCAGCATTGCCTCATGTTTTGGGCTATGTAGAGGCCAGAAAGTGGATCTTTTCCCCCAAAACCCGTCTGATATAAGTGCATCCTGACTTTAAGGTAAGTAGCAGTTAAATAAGGAGCAAAATCTGCCTTTCTTCACTAGGTTTTCATGAGTCCCCAGCCTCATGTTTAGGTGTTTAGGTGATGTTTTCAGCCACTGATCACACTCTTGCAAGAAGTTACATTTTTATGAACCAAAAAGGTAAGGATAAGCAGATCCTTGTTTTATATTTGTTTTGAAAGGGAGACACAAATGCTGGATAAGACTGCACTGTCCATCCTTAAAAGAATGGTGTACTTGGTCAGGGTCAAATGTGGGATTTATGTTCAAGATTTATTACCTGTTACTTTGTCCAAACAGGAATAACTAAGACTGCCTATTTTTTGAAGGGGAAAAGCTTGCTAAAACTTTGAAGAAGGCTTATGCATTTCAAATCGGAAGTACCAAGGAAAAATTGACTTCTAAAGGTTCAAGAGTTGGAGTTGGAATATGCGAAGAGGCTGTGTTGGCTTCTCAGTTTGGCATTTCACAGTCCATGTTCACAAATGTAAGTCTCAGCTGGAATAAACAAGTTGTGGGATATGTGGGGGGATCTTTGCCAGCAGCTAGAATCTGTCTTGGAGGCCAGGTTGCCCATGGGGAAAGGGGCTAGCTTATCCTGATATTTGGGTAGGATCAGTATTTGCGCATGGGAATAGCAGGGCTCTGCATCTGCATTCTGGTTGAACCTCAGCTGTAACATGACTGAAATACAGGGAGAGTGGTGTTGTGGCCTTACTGAATTCACATTGGCACCTTGTAGTTTGAAGCTTCTTTCTGTGCACCTATAGTAGAGCAGCTGTTTACAAGACACCCTTATTTTCTCCCATCTATTTCAGTAATTGGCAAAAAAGAGATAAATTCTCTAATAAGTTGTTCCTAATGAAGAATTATTGCCTGTCTTCTACTGTTCCCTTCAGACTATTGCTGTTTAGTAACTCAAGTATGTGATTTGTAGCATCCTTCTGGGGAAACTGTCCTACCATGTAAACACTTCTTGGAAGGCTGTTTGCAATATGTAGCTGTGAGCTTCCTTCATTCACGTTGCTTTAAAGCTGATCCTGCTATGTACACACGCATTTTGCTTATAGAAGTTTATAATTTTATTTCTTGGGGTCTTGCAGGGGTCTATTAATTTTTCATTTTTTTTCCCCTAAGCTGAGAGTTTTAAACCTAAGACTGGGAGCAGTTGCCATTAAACTATTCCCAAATCAGGCTGTGGCACTAGAGGTGTTCCCATAGAATAAATTCCACCTCAAATCTTGGGTGATATGGTTTAGTGTGAGGTGTCCCTGCCCATGGCAGTGGGGTTGGAACTGGATGATAGTAAGTTCCTTTCCAACCCTAACTACTCTATGATTCTATGAAATAGGTTTCCTTGTCCTCCAGGTTTTCCCTAATGTTTTTCAGCTATGGGTGCACATCAAATATTATGTCCTTTGCTTTGTTTAGTGTCACAAGTACCACACCATGCAGGAAGTCCACCTTGCTGGTCCTGGGGTTAAAAGAAACTTAAACTTGTACTTGATGCTCTTTCTGGTTACAGGCTCCTGTAACCAGAACCCATGTAACCCCATTTTTCTACTTTCAACATGCTGTCCTGGTTTAAGCTAACCCAGGACACATACTTGTCATTAGTATGCCATAATTCACATTAAAATTCAGTGTTTTCCCATATTTTAACTGTTTGGTCTGGTTTTGCATGAGCTCTGACTTTACTCACACACAGAGTTATAGCTCTGATGGTGTCAAATAATTGGCAGAAACAAAAGGCAAAAATAATCAAGATCCGTATTTTGGGGGGGTTTCTTGACTGTAGGCATTTCTCATTGAGGGTGCACATCTGCTGAAAACAAGACTGTCTAAAAAGAAAAGCTTCCCTTACTCTGAGACTAGCATTAAAAGCCATTTAATCCCTTGAATCAGACTGATTCACAGTTCTCAAAAAGGGCATGTCTTTAAAGATGAATGGGAAGGCCTGTTTTTGTAATGGATAATGTATTTTTAGGTGGTATAAATTTTATGGAAGTCATAAAGTTTTATGAATTTTAATGAATGTCCTTCATTAAGCAGAACTTGAATCTTACTGTTAGTGTGTTATCTGGGAAAAGGCCACCAGATTATTTCCTGAATGAGAGGTATTTGCAAATGGGAAATTACGTATGTTTGGAAAGAGAGTTTAAAATAAACCTCTACATGCACTTTGGCAGCTGCGTTGAGGGAAGCGCATAGGCAATATAGCAAAACCTGACTTCAGAATGCTTTTGGTGTTTTTCTGTGCTTAAAAACTAGCAAACCTCTGTGCCATGCAGGATTTATCTTCTGTCGCAGGAATTTGATTCCCTTTTTTGAGACAGGTGAGATAATTTGCTAACTATTCTCATAACCTACAAGTTGCTAAACATCAGATTCATATCCAGACTTCAGGAAAAATGTCCCTGAAACCGCTGCGTGTCTGTGTCCTAGGTGCTGACTGGCACCTAACCCATAGGTGTGCCTTCAATAAGCTCAAAATACAGTGCACTAATCATCTTGAGGTGCATGCTGGATTTAATTCCAGCTATAGCTAGGGACACAAACCATATTATAATTGCTGGTTGAAAGCCCATTACAATTATGGATCAAGCTTGCAGCATGATCCTGTGAAATGACACAAGGTCTGTTTCAGCAGAAAGCTGAAGCAATAAGTTTTCCCAATTTTTTTTCCTGTGGACTTTAAACTGTTGACATGGTGCTAAATTCGGTATGCTGAAGGTGTTTCCATGTGTCACTTGTAATAGGATACAGGTGTCAGACAATTTGAGGTTATTTCAAACCTAATTTTCCTAGAGTGAAGATACAAACAGTTACACCAGAAACAGATGTTGGGCCTTTCTCACCCTTCTGAAATGTGGTTTGGCATCCATCCAGGCTGGGTCTGGGGGGAAAAAGGGAAAATTATATTTAATTTTGGCTTGCTTGGTTTCCTCCTTTCAAAATCTACATGAATGTGCAATAAAAAAACCCATCCCTTTTCCCTCTGCTTACATGGGGACAAAGTATCTTGTTGCAAATGGATGGAGTGCAGGCAGGTTGGGAAGTGAACGCTTTTCATCTCTATCACTATAGAGCCCAAAATCGATTGTAAAATGCTATCTTTACATTTTTGGCCTCTTACTTCTGTCCCTGTCAATTACTTTTCTAGTCCATTGGTTGTAAGTAACAGCCAGGAAAGAGCAGTGGCAACGACTGCGCCTATAGCACTGGTTTGGGGTCCTGCCTCTGGTCCAACTCCATTGACCTACCTGGGGGTGGTCACTGGGACTGGAGAGAGGCCATAAGAGCATCTCCTTCCCTCTACCTTCAAGCTGCTATGATTTTCCCTAGCTTTTCTTATTTTTGGAAGCAATTGTCCTTTTCCGCTGTGTGTTGTATGTGCAGTTTTACATATGACTGTAAGTAAAATCTGAGCTCTACAGCATGGATACAAAAAACTAGATCACTTGCTGGCACTGGGCTCTCCTGAGGATTGTGCGTATTCTCCATCAAGAGGAGCTTCACCAGCAGAGCTCATGGAGGTGACAGAGAAATTGAGCACATAATCCTGGCATTACAGCCTTGTAGAAAAGAAGACCTAATTGTGAGGTTCACTGTGCAAATTTTGGTTTCTGCTGCTCAAATACATCTTTCTTCACCTACTTCCAGCAAATGAATTTTATGACTGTAAATCCCGCTTGTGCTACAACCAGATTTAAAATCAAATTACCATAAAATGCTTCCGTTGAACAGTTTTAGTCCAAATAACCACACATAAAAAAATATCTTTAAGGATTGCATAAAATGTGGAGATGGCTTTCCAATTTTATTTTAGTCAGTATTTGGTGATCGTGTGAACGCTACTGAAAAGTTGCCATCATAACCAAACAACAAATCCTGTAAGAATTAGAGTCATAATTGTGTACCGGGAAGTTAAAGCATCCAGCACAAAGTCCTTCCACACATGGTGAGAACTCCAGGAACTGGCAAATACACAGGGAAAGATCAGCAGGTGGTGGATGGGAGGAATTCATGAAGCCGTTCATCTGTGTGATGTTGGTACCGCTTGCACTGGGAAGGTTCTCAAGTCAGCTCCCAGCCAGGGCCACTGATGGAGGTGGGTGCATGTGGTCAATAGAAAGCATCAAGTGCTGGCTTGTGAATCAAAGGCAAACCTATGGAAATGCTACTCTGCAAATGGTGTTTTAACTGCGCTGGCAGGAAGTTATCTAGAGGCATTTGAAGATCAACCCGGTAACAGGAAATTAATCAGAAGCATTTTCAAGTGGATCTTTGGCTGGTGAGTGCTGCTGTGGTTATTTATACTGCTGAACTAGGCAATTTACCCCCGTTAAGGATCTGCTCAGATGTCAGATAGTAGCCACTGCCAGAACAAGTGACTTTTGTGCACAGTACATTAAGAACAAAAAGATAGAAATTCCCATTTTCTAAGTGGGGTCCAAATAAACCTCTGTGCTCTTATTAAACCAGCTGCGTTGAAGAGGAGTGATTATAACAAGCCTTTTTTTTAGCCTGCACCTGTCTCTCCTTCTGCAGCTGAGGACACACTGCAATCTACTTCCTTATAGACCTGATCTTGTAAAAGCTTCAGGTGGCGAATAAGTTCATCTATTTTTAATTAATCACTTAAGGGGAAGAAAACCACCTGAGGGTTAGCGGTTGCTGGAACATGCAGTAGCTGGTGGCCTGCAGTGAAGGAAAAGCTCCCCAACTTCTTCGTTCCCAAATAGGTGAGTTGGTTTTCTTCTTTTTCATTCTTGTATTTGTCAGGGACTTGCAGAGGAGAGAGGATCAGCTTTGAGCAGCCTTGCGTGGCCTTTTGCTGATGCCAGTCTCTTGAGAAGGTGATAGCTTTGCTCCTACCTAGGCAGGGGGTTCTCCCTAACTATAGGCACAGCCCGTGGATTGAGGCAGCAACTCTATTTTATCAGGAAATATGCAGGAAAGAAGTGTGCTAAGCTACTGCAAAAAACATGGAAGTTTGTTTTTCTGAGGGATTTAAGACTTTCCTAGAATAAAACTGGGTTCAGCATTGTCCCTGGAGAAATCACAGTATCACAATGGGGGACTGCAGACCTGGATTTTTTTTCCTCCTAGAGTATCCCTTTACTGTAAAAATGTTTAAAGGCCACAGAGTGTCATGAGGTATTCAATGTATTTATTCTACAGAAACAAGCAGTGGCATTTCTGAACTGTGGGTTTCATTTAAAGTATCTCTCCTCTTCCCTAGGAGTAACTTTTATGTCTTTGATTATTTTGCTCAAGTACGTTTTACATGTTGGTCTAATCCACCTTCAGAGCTTAAGTTTCTCTGTATTCCCTCAGAGGCTGGTCACCCATGAACACGTGTAGTGCCAGCAGTTTGATTTCTGGCACAGTGATACAGGAGAAGTAATGGCTTCAAAATTGGCATCCTTGGCTTTTTCTTAATCCAGAATTTTGGGATTTTTCTGCCTCTAAAATGTGATGCCTGGAAAGCGACTGGCACTGTATAAGCAAATTATTCTTTTTACAGGAAATGAGACATTCCACATAATCTGTATTTCCAGGGAAGAAGAAAAGGAAGGGGAAAAAAGTCAAAGTAGAACTTGAATTGTTTTGTGACAAGATGCTGTATAAGGCTTGGGTAAGACAGCATGATGCTAATGAAAAATTACTTGCTAAAAGCATTCATAGCACTAAACCATGTCAAAACAGGGGAAGAATAATAATTTTTTGTCAAACAAAAATTGGATATTTCAGAATAATATTTCTCGTGCAAATGCATTCAATGCAAACAACATCCCAAAAATGTCTCGCCGTGGAATTAAAGCCAGGCTTAACAAGAAAACTGGAAAAGTCTCTTAAATATTTTAACAGGTACATCTTGGAAAGATGTGAGGATTTTTTTGGCTCCTACAAATAATTATTGATGTATTTATCTTCTCGAACCGTAAGGCACTCTCCACTGTAAGATTTATTTATCTATTTATTCTGTTTCAAGGCAGTACTGGAACTTTGTGTAGTTTGATTCTCTGTCAGCTGGGTTTTGAGCACAATTACATCCGCAAATGCAGCCGTTCAGGATTATGACTGCACGATAGAAGATGGCCACTTTTGGCATACTAATCAGCTAGTGAATGGAATCCATAAAAACTAGGCATGTGAACCAGAAAATGTTATTCATTAATTTTGTTTACAGTTATTTAATTTTAATTATAATACTTTAAAGCTATTTAAATCTACAGCTCCATCATATGTGAGTTAATGTAGCATATTTTGCAGAGATAATCAGGGCCTAGTAATAGATCACTACAGAGTCTCTAATTACATCTTTGATGGGAGTTTCAAAGTGATTTTTAAATCACTTTGCACGTGGCTTAGAAAAAGTGCTTCACAAAAGCTCTACTTCTGTCATCATGGCTTCACAAATGTTTTTCTGGCATTGTCCAAGATGAATTTTGATCCAAATTCAAAATGAAAATGTTTGTAATTGAGTAATCGCCTTGCAAATAAATATGCTCTGTAGGTAGGAAAACAATTAATTTTCATGCCTGATTTCGTGCATACGTGATAATAAGGAATATTTTTTTACAGACCATAAAGGTCTTTAGTACTGTTAGTGGCATTATAGGGCATTGTGATACCCATTTTGGGTGTCTTCCTCTCTGAAGAGGTGATGCAGGGTCTGGTCTTATAGCTGTAATTTTGGCACCATCACAGTGTTAAAGAGAAGTTCACCCTGCCACTGACACCAGAATAAATCTCACTGCTGTAGGCACCTTGGGGAAGGATTTCATCAGCTGCATGGCAGTTTCCCTGCCATTTCCTGGGTTTTATTCTGTAGGAACTAGTGTGCATCATTTAGCCGTTACTGTCATCACAGGTTTTGTTCACATCTGTGCCTTCTGAAACAGTGCTCAAAAAGCAGCACCCCTGCAAAGGTGTCAGCAAGCCCCTGGCCCATTTGCGCCTCTGGCATCAGAAAAACAGTGGAAAGGTGTTCTTTTTTCTGGAATAATTTCCTTGTAATTGAATTGCGTGTTTAAGACAGGCTTTTGCTGCCTCTCAATACAACATAGGGGCTCACAGGTTTCCAGTGGTAAGCAGGCTGGCTGCAGGCAATCAGAAAACCTCAGGGTTACTAAAATATGTTACAGCTCAAGTCATTGTTTAACAATCCAAGTCTCTTACAGCTGTGAAACACTCCCATCATCAAGCAGGTCTCTGGGACTCCTTCAGGAAAGGCAGGCCCTAGATATCCAGCTGCTAGGAACAAAAATAAATCTCTTTGAAGACTTGCTTGCCATCATATTGTGTGAGGACTTAGAAAGGCTGAAATATTTTAATCATTAATCTCCATTCATCAAATCTTGTTACTCTTAGCAAAACTCCAGAATAGTTTCAGCTGAGTTAGATGCTGATGACACCAAACTCTGTACATAGGTATCAGTTTTGTGGTTGGGATACGCCACATGCAAGACATGCCTCTTGCAATCGAAACAATTTCTGCCCAGCCAGAGACATTGAATGTTTTTCATAACTCATTATTTATGCTCTTAGCTGTTGTGGAGGGATAGCAGCAGAACTTTAATAGCTATTGATCACAAGCCTCTATTAACCAGTACTGTAATCTTCATTAATGCTCAAAAGCCTACGATACTGACACATAGCGTTTGTTATCAGTGCTGTGGTATAACTCTGCAGTTAGAAGTGCTCACCTCGTAGAAAGACTAAGTGCAGAAACTTGACTGGAAAAATATCTTAATGCCTGATCAAAGACTCAGCATAATCTGGAGATCTTAATTTCAGTGCAGTGTGAAGAAAACCCATTCGTCTTCTGGTTTTTTTTCTGAGCTGCTTGTTTTAATGTAGTAACTTTTAATGTAGTTTCTGTTTCTTTCTCAAGATGTTTAATTTTTATTGCTGACCTAAAAAGAAAGGAAATTAAAAAGAAAGGCAAGGACAATTTGGCTGTAGTTAAAACATTCCGTGAGTGACTTCTTGCTTGCTTGTACTTATAAACATTAGATAAATCAATAGCAAACGTTGCACAACTTAGAGGTGAGTTCTTAATGACTTGAAGACTTCTGGGCTGGCACATACTTCCAGAGGGACTCCAATATATTTCTTTAGTCTGGCTCCTTCTTTTTTATAAGCAAAGTCTTGTTTCTCGCAGACTTTCCACCCTTTTTTCTTGAACAACCCAAGACCATTAATGCTCCATTAGTGATGCGGCACTAGTCTGTGATGTGCAGTCAGCAGAAGACAAAGTTGCTGCTGCATGTGGAAAAACATACTCAGTGTCTATATGCACAAGTATCTGACATGTGCACTTCAAAGGAAGAGCAGTTTATTGCTGGCCAAGTGCGTGGCTATTGCGTGAACATCCTAATGATTCTATGCTCTTCTAGGAGACAGACTCCTCCGGACTTTATAACAACTTTGCATGAGCAAAGCTTAATGTCCTCTGTCAGAGGGACAACAAGCCCTGCAATCAATTAGGGAGAAAAACCTTATCCCACTTTAGAGACAAGGTAATTTTCTGGCTGTAGAGGTTAGATTGTCTTCCCAAATCGATACAGCGTGGGAATGAGGAATAAAACGTCCTACCCCAAGAGATATTTTCTTTTGAAGCAGGAGCCAAAGCCTGTGGCAGGCTCCTGAGGAAATGTTCACATTAACATCAGCATTTAATTTTTCTGGGTTTTGGGACTATTTGAAAGTCAGAGAATAATGTTAAAATTGCTATATACTGTTAAAAATATTTCAACCTGCTCTTGGATTTTTCTCTTTAAAGCTGTGGGTTTTGTCCATGGTTT
>WTXV02006782.1:0-18505 GCA_009823435.2 Nymphicus hollandicus
GGGACAGTGTCAAACGCTTTGCACAAGTCCAGGTAGATGACGTCTACTGCTCTACCCCTGTCCATCAGTTCCATAGCACCATCATAGAGGGCCACCAAATTGGTCAGGCAGGATTTCCCTTTAGTGAAGCCATGCTGGCTTCATTATATCCTCAAAGATATTTACACTTTTCAACAGCTTCAGAATCTCAGCCATACTGATGGGCTTTACAACCCCAGCAGGGCCAATCATGACCCAATCCTGACCTTCATCCATACCACCAGAGGACTGGAAAGATCATAGAATCATAGAACAGTTAGGGTTGGAAAGGAACTTAAGATTATCTAGTTCCAACCCCCCTGCCATGGGCAGAGACACCTATCACTAAACCATTTCACCCAAGATGCGTTAATCAAGTTAAAAGCATTTGAACAGTCAAGCTACATGCAGACAAGAGTTATTCCTACATTTGCTGCAGGTTTCCTGGGTGGCTATGGGTATGTCACCAGATCTCCATATGCATCCGCTGCCCATCACTGGAACTGGGAATTTCACTTTGTTTTCTGCTTTTACAGTGTAATCCAAGTATAATTAATACAATGTAGTATCTAAAGGGCCTCAGTCATCTTTCTTTTCCTCCTTTCCTCTTTTAATCTTGTTTCTTGTCCTTTTGTCAACTGTCCTACACTTTAGTCCTTATGCTTAAACTGGGTTTTAAAAACAAACCCAAAAGCTACATGATTTTTGCACATTACCACTGTGGCCTCTGTTTGCACACTTTTTGAAGTGTTTCTGTGTCTGCAGCATAAATATACCTGCATGGGATCCAGCAGGGACTATCAGAGAAGATGCTTGGGTCAAAAATGGGTAGTAGAGAAGATGCACACGTGCATACTTGCAAGGTGCACAGGTTCATCCAAGACTGAATGAAAACTGAAACAATGTGAATTTGGGGAATCTTGATGAGAAAGCCAGACTGTGCCCAGTTACCTTCCACACCCATTGGTGGCAAAAGAGAGCATATCACTGCACTTTGGCCACATCCTAGGATCTAACCTAGAGACTCTCCTTCAGAAACTAGGGATGATTCTGCTGCCTTTGTTTTTAGTTCATGTGAAGTTCCCAGGCAGCAACAGTTCTGTAAGTAGAAGAGAATCAGTGGATGTGCTTTGAATAAAAACAGATTAGAAAATAGTCCTGGCCTTGCTTCCTTTGGCCTTGGAGCTCTCTTCTATTCGTTCTTCAGCAAATGAGTAATGCTGGGTGTGGAATCTCCCATTTGTCAGTGAGGCTGCATTGACTGAAAAATCAGAACTTAATGCGAGGCACACAGCAAACTGCATAAACACAGCAGTGGCAGTAGTTATCGTGAGAATGTAAAGCAAAATCTTAAAGCAAGAGACAAAAGTTCAGATCGAGGTGACTCAGTTGCTGAGTGTTTTCCTTGGCTCAGCATGCTAGTCTGTAAATAATCCAGTAAATTAATACACTGGCATCCTTTCAGCCATTGCTGTTTCAGCAAGAAGCAATTACAACCTGCCAGACATCCATGTGTTTCCGAAGGCCAGATGCCGTGAGGTAATCTCAGCCCCGGTGTCTCTCTGGGCCTGGTTCATGGATGACTGAAGACAGAGGAGGATTCCACAAATGTTAGCACAAGACCTATGGGCACATGGAACAGTAAACAAGAAGCATCTGTTGCCTCAAAAGCAGAGAGCTGACAGAAGTGCCAACCAGATTTCATTAGCTGTGTACAGGCAGCTGTTGCATGAACCAAAGTCTGTGCTTTGGTTAAAGAAATAATGCCCTTGGATGCTCCTGCAGCATCCTGGGACTGAAAATGTGCACAATTTTGCACCTGTTTTTCAGTGGATTTCTTCCATTGCAGCATTTTCAGCTCTGTACTCTTTCCAAACGTATTGCATATCTAGAGGAATTGCCATGTCACTGCCAACATATGTAAATCACAGGGTGTCTGGTCTTCTAGCTGCGGAGATCACACACAGGGCCATCCCAGCACAGGCACAGCAATGGACAAGCCTGCTTGCTGTGTGTTGTTGGCAGGCTCTCTTGTTCTCTAGAGAGAAAGGGAGGAAAACAGAACATGAAAATGAAGATGCTAATGCTCTTTGGCTGCTGGCTGATTTTTGTTGGATGAGAACGTGATATCAAAAGGCGGGATCAGCCCAAGGCTGAGATCTTTGTACTAAATTCACCCTGACACAAAGTGGGAGCAGCTCCTTTCAGGAGATGTACCTGCCTACTTGTTGTCTGGAGCCTTCCCGTCCTGGAACATTTGTTCATAGGTTTTGCTGTGTGCTGCTTTTTTGCACTTTTGGCATCACTTTTGGGATCAGGGAACACGAAATCTTCTGATCTTAGGCACAAAGGAGCAGAATGAGCAAACACAAGCCTGCAAGTCACAAAAAAGTGTGAAAATGGTATTGCTTTCCCCAGTGCCTCTCCCTCTCAGCATCCTCCAGCACAGAAGCTGGTGGGGCAGTGCCATGGAGCCCCTGGGCACAGTGATGCAGGAGTGTGGCTGTGCTGCTGAGCCAGCCATGATCATGGCAGAGACCCCACCGGCTGCTTCTCAGCAGCCTTTGCTTCTGATTTATGACTTCTGTGCAGGGCGTAGCAGTGGCACAGGGACAGCACAAAAATAGGCTGTGCAGACAGACTGACTCTACGGCAGCAATAGCAGGTCTATGTAGATAGGGCTTCCTACGGTTTAGCATGCTGCTTTCAATTAGAAGTCTGTCATAGGAACCAACTGTAGCAAGAATCTTTAAGCACATGTAGGTGCTGAAATGGGGGGTAGCATGGAAAATGGAAATCCCTGGAGATGGCTTAGCAGTCCTAAATGGAACAACAAATATTTTCCTGATAAAACAATGCATAGGAATACCTTGAGCTATTTGCAATGAAAAATTTGTTCTAAATGTTTAACCCCTTTTCTCTCCATGATTTCTCTACAACTAGACTCAATTGTTTATGACTTCCCTTCTTAAGGTAGCCCATGAATGTTTTAAATGAACACATTTCGGTCTATGCATGCTCTTGAATGCTATATGGCTTTAGCCTTGAGTGTTTGCTTATCATGATCTGCTCCATGTTCTCTCATTGATCATCTAAACAACAGAAGTTATTTTTCTTCCATACTCTACGAGTGAGCCTGCACAGATGGGAAGATCATTTGTTATTTCTTTGCTAGGAACATACAAGTGACCACGTAAGAGATCCACGTTTCAGATAAGAGGGGATTCACTTACTTCCCCGACATATTTTTATGCTGTTATAAACCTCTCACTCAAGGAAATCAAAGCACTCCCTGTATTAAGTTCGTTCTCACAGAATTCTAGAGTACTACTACCCACATATTACCAATAAAAAGCATGGAAGAAAGAGGACACCAGTGATGTGCCTTGGCTTACACAGACAGAAGTTGAAGGAAAAACAAAGAGCTGAAGATACATTTTCCTGCACCAAGGTCTTCTTTAGCTACTCTTCTTTTTTCCAAAACATCATCTTCTGATAATTACTGAAAGAACACAGTCATGAATTGGGGATTTTCATTGTTGCTTTTCTATTTCCATAGTTGAATCTGTATAGTAAGATTTAGAGGTAGGTGAAGCAATTAACTCTTTGCTTGGTGAAAGCATCCAGTGCTTACCCTAATCTGTTTTTCCAGGGGAAAATAATGCCTACCTGTCTTTCTGTGTGTCTATCTGCTTCTTGTGCTGTTATACACTCTTAATTTTCACTTTCTGCAGAAGGAATTTCTTTGCTTATATTTCACTAATTGAATATGTTCTATAGATCAATTTTCATTACATTGCATTTCTGCATCACCGGTCACAAGGATTAAGCTATGGAGTGTAGACCATATCTCATCCTGGCCAGGGGAGGTAATCAAAGAGATGGTTAAATCTGCTTCCTATACAGTCTGATAATTTTGAGCAATAATCTCTTTCTTCTTTCTTCTCTTGTGACCCCTGTGAATATGACTTATTAATCAGAGCTTCAAATGAAAGAGAAGGGGAAACCAAAACTACACACAGTACCATACTGTGGCTGAAATTAACAGCTTCAGTCAGTGAGTCTTGGATTCTGAATTGCAATAGAACAAATCACATTCTTAATCTTTTAATTAGAATTTTTTAATTGGAGTCATATGAGGTTACACTTGATAATATAAAGCCCCAAGTGTGACACTCAGTAGAGGGAGGTCCTGAACAATTTGTGAAAACCTGCCGAGGATCTTCAGTTGATTCTTGGTATTTCTGAAGAAAAATTGTGTGGAGAAAGGCCTAGGGTTTCATAATGCTGCCAGAGATTTAACTGAAAACCAGAGTTTGTACCAGAACAACGGTGTGAGCTATTGTACTTCAAGATTATCAGAAAACAGATGTGAATATGTTTATTATCTATGCTCTGTTTTGGATTCCTCTGGCATATCAAAGTTCTGATTTACTAGCAATATAGCCCAGGTATTCATGAATCCCAGATCGCTCAAAAATCATTATATTGATCTGATATCCAGAAGATTTAAGTTCTTTTTACTTAGCTCTGGGAACTGAACATAAAGGATTCAAAGTTTAAAAGTCCTGAGTACTAAAATATCCCCCTTTTTTCTCTTACTGAGAATTAATATAAGATCGCAAGAACACATTGGATCAGATTCAAGGTCCAGCTAGCCCAGGATCCTGTCTCTGGCAGTAAAAAATATTACCTACTTTGGGAAGAATATAAAAATAGGCAGTAATGTAGTGACATTCTCTTAATATAGTTACTAGCATTCTATGACTGCAGCTCAGGGGATGCCTGTACCAGAGATGGCATCTTGGTGTTCAACAGCCCCTGAGGACTTTTCTTCCATTAATGTATTCAATCAATTTTAACCCTTTTATGTCTTTTAGATCCATAACATCCTTTGGCAGTGAGGTCCACAACTTAGACATCTGTTGTGTGAAGAACATATTTGTTATCGCATTTCTTATCAATCCGCCACCTAGAACCTGTATGGTTTACCCCAAATTCCTTTGTTCTGGGAAAGAGCAAATGATTACTCCCAAATTGATTTTTCACTTCTGCTCAGGACTTAATAGAGTTCTCTGTCATATCCCCTCATGTGTCCTTTCTCTGGCTGCGGAACATCTATTTGTCACTCTTTGAATAGAAGTGGTGGCACATCTTTGGTCTGGCTGATTGCCTTTCTGTGTAGCTCTTCCTCTTTTAGCGGTGACTGGGGGAGAGAAACCAGATCCAGATGCACCATAGTTTTGTATGTATTATGACATAGTGATAAATGGCATAATTATATGAAACACAATAAAATAGCAAGAGTTAGCAACACTGCTAGGGAAAGCAGCACTGCTGACCCACTAGCAATAGAGAGCACACAGAATCTAGTTCAGATGGTGTTGTATGAGCATTTTAATCACATTTGCAACTTTACTTCCATGAATTAAAAAAGGCACATTTGTTACTGAACCTGTTTTAGAAAATGCAAGTCTTATGGAAAAGATGAAAATATCATAAACTCCAGTCTGACATGTCAGTTTAAGTCAACCTTTACTCATAACCCAGCTAGGGTTTCAGGCTTAATTTTTGCTTTCAATTCTTCAAGCTCTGGTAATGTTTTCAAGCTTCTAAATGAAATATTTCTCTTCCACCTTAGTGTAGATCGATTCAAATGTAAGAACTAGGAAAAAAATGGAATAATACAGATTCTTTTTCTGTTTTGAATAGCTCTTCAGTGTATCTGTATAGCTGAAGCTCCCCATGCCAAAAGCTGAAATTTATCATGGAATACCTCCAGTTACTTAAAAGGGCTTTGAGTGCTTTGGTAGAACTGATTGTATGACTCATTTAAATTAACCTAGAGACTTATCAGTGCACAGGAGTGTTCATTCTGTACAGGCGGTGGCAAAGTCAGGGCTAATTCAGCACCACAGAGAGGAGTGCATTGAAGCTACAAAGAAGAGAGCCTTCCAAAAATCTTTGATTGAGCTTCCACATGTCAAAAGCGTAAAGGTGTTATCCAGAGCCACTGCCTTCTTTCTAAGTCACGGCTGATGTGGGACACGCTCCATGAGTGTCCATCACATATGCAGGAGTAGCGATCAGCCCTCAGGTCACTATGCCAGAGGTGCTCCCCATGGAAAGCAAGCCACAACCCCCTGAAATGGCACAGTTTTTCCTTCTTCTTCCTCATCACCTCATGTTGGCAGAGCTGCCGGCTTCCCGTTGGCTGGTTTCCAGTTCTCCTGGGCATTTGAGGGGTGGGTGGAGAACAATACTGCATGCACAAAAAGAGTGAGACACAGAGCTCAGCGTTGCAGTGTGATGTACTGCAAGCTCACACTGCTTCCATATGTCCCTGTTGGACCACAGACACAGCCAGCTGGGGTGCTGGCAGACAGTGACTGTCCCTGGGACATAGAGCCATCTGAGGGGCAGAGGAGAGGACCCCAGCCCTGCAATGTAATACCAGCCTGCTTTTGCCTTCAGGGTCTTGCTGCTGTTTCAACAACACCTCTTGATCATGAGGTGCATGGAGCAACCCAGTGATGATGGACATATACGTGACCTAGACTTCCTTCTTGGGTTGTTGTCTATTTGAAACACATAGAGAGCTGGAGGGCAAAGGGAGCATGACTCTGTGTGTGCAAAGGACAGATAACCTGCTCCAGCCCAAACCCAGCAACTCAGGCCATGACAAATCTTATCTTCATCACAGTATTTACACTGCAACTCATGAAGCTGAAAGAAGATTACTTTTGTGTACATCTAACTTTTAAAACATAATAGTGTTGGATGGGGAGGAGTATTTGAGAGGGTTTTATTTTGGGTTTTTTTGATGTTTACTTCCCCCAAAGCACATGGAGCAGTAAGAAGCAATAGCTATTGTTATTGTGTATCTTTCAATGGAGCCTCATTAGTATCAGGGCATCTGCAGTACAAGGAATTGTGAATAATATTTATTTAACTAAATAATTACAAGCGGCCACTTTCTGGACAATTTGTAACAAAAATATCTGTTTAGTTCTCTTCTTTCTTCCTCCTACCACTGTTACTCCTGGCTTTGCTCCCAGACAATTCTCCTCTTCAATCCTGAAAATGTCCTTTATTCCAAGTCAAAAGCAACACATCCCAATAGTGAAAACATGTTTGTTATGGTCTTTTTTTTTCTTTTGCTCCTGCCTAGTTTGAGTCTATGCTGTATATTCTGTGTCTATTACAGCAATGATCGCTTTCAAGCTTTCAGCCCAATGAGCAATACCATGAAAGAGTTATAGTTCTTTGCCTGCAAAGAAATAATTAAAACCAGAATGCTGGTTCTAAGAGACAAGACTAATCTGACATTCCTTATTATCATCATCAGAAACTGGAGGCTCTTTGAGAATAGAGGCCAATATATTTAAGCGTGCCAAATACTAGCAAAATTCTGGAGCTATCCAGGTGTCTCCTTTGATCTCAGGATATTAGACAACTAGCAATTTTTGAAGTAAGCTTAAGAAAGACTTTGAGAATTAAGTTCTTATTTCCAGAAACTTAGTTCTTATTGAACCTCTGCATGTGGGGGGCATGGTGATTCTCCTCGGCTCATTTGAAAAGCTCTGCCCATCTTTTGCTGAGATCTCCAGCCTCAGTCTGTACAAGATGTATTGACATGAAGGTTTTAGTTCACATCAGGAGTGTTTTTTTCAACGACTCACCTGGTTTCCCCCCTGGGCTTTGCTTCACACTGTGCCGCAAGTGCAGAAGCTGCAAAATGGGTTCATTTTGGAAGAAACCAACCAGTTGATGCAATGTATTTACAAATACAAATGCATTTAATGGACGTTGAGTGATAAAGCCCTTCAGACCACAGGACCAGCTTATTCACTATAACCCCTCCCTAGCACACACATAATGTCACTCTCAGGTTCACCACACTTCCCTCTGCAAAGCCACTGCCTGCTCCTGTAAGCAAAGCCAAACTCATGCCACGGATAATACCCTTTGCTAAATTGCTGACAAAATATTCAACTTATTGTAAATGCAGTCCATTTTACAATTTAAATATGTTTTTCCCGGAGTCACTGAAGTGCTGTGCTACCCACAGCACTTAACTTGCAGTGAAGTGCACATGCTGTGCAGAAGAGAAAGGACGCAATGGGGCAGGGCAAGGACACAGGATGTATTTTCTTATTATGACTGATAGGGGAAGCTGCTCCTTTAGCGTCAGCAGGGCATTGCAAGGTCGGAACCGCTGGAATCTGCCCTTTGTAACTCTCTAGACTTGTGCTTTTCTGCATTTGTGACAGCATTTCAAAAGAACTCCTTTTCATCCCATATAAATTGAACTGCACTTTCCATCTCTTACTAATCCATTTTTCTTCAGAGAGCTTTACTACCTGTTAAATATGTGACCACTTCCTCACTGAAATCACTTTAACTGCACTGGCATGTGTGTTGTCAGTACTTCTACACAAGTTTCCATCCTGTATAAACAGCATGCCTGGGTTTTCAGTCAAACTCTGGAGCTGTAGCTCTGATCATCAGCCAAGACACAGACATGTATTTCACTTCTTTCTTGTGCTCTGAGGACGGTATGAATATTTATATTTTTATGTAAATTATAACCCGGGAGCTTTTTTAGATCAACAAGGACTGTACTTGCTCAGGAGTCTGGTATTTCTTCCTTATTTTATTTAATGAGTGTTCCTCACATATGACATTCAACATGAAAATTTACTGTCTTTGTGGGAAAGAAAGTGGCTTGTGGAGGTAGGCATTGCTTATGCAAATTGTTCAGTCCTCTGGGAAAAGGTGTAGTCACTTGTCATTAGTTTCCTTATTACCCACTGTAATGGATGAACAGTTACTAGTTTGAATCTACATTTTCAAAAGTAATATTTAATAAAAACTCACCTTTTATGCAGCAAAATCATTTGTGAGCTGCTCACAGAAAATGCACAGCCTGACAGGAAGAATGTGTTAATTTTTGTTCTCTTACTGTTAGTCACTACTAGAAGACAAAGCCAAATGTGCATACATGGATAGTGCACAGAATTAATTTCATCGAGAACAAAGAAACACATGGTAGCAGGGTGAACAATGTTCGGGGTTTTCAGTGCTCTGCTGACTGGGATATTCAGACCCCTGGACTCTTCCACCATTGTTAGCTTTATTACTACAGCTTCAATAAGACGTGATCCAGCTCTGTACACACAGTTCATTTACTTCTTCCATGGCTTGTTTCTATGGTGATACTAAAACAGGAGGTTTCTGATTACTCATGCTTCCTTATTTAGAAAAAAAACAATGTCAGATGCCATCAGCAGGCCCATTTTAACCCATAATACCGGGTAAGAGCATTACTTTGCATCTAGGTGTGGCAATGCATCTTGCCACTATGAATACCCAAAGTGACCTTGGCTTTACAGGAAGAAGGTTTTGGGGTTATTTTTCAGATAGTTCCTCAGTTTAGCCTTCATTTCACTGTTTCCATTCCTGACAGTCACAGGAAGAATGGCATGGCTCTCTCCAGCATCTGTTACAGTGCGATGTGCACAATGTTTTCAAAGAATAATTGCTCTCCGAGTTGCAAAGGAAAACCACTGTAAAGGGAAAGTGTTCAACATGAGCTTCAGCTCAGCTTCCTAATTATTCCCTCAGGGAGCAGAATTTCTTCCAGGAAATTCTTGTAATCAGGGTAAGTCTAGCCCTTCAAAGTAGAAGATTTCCTGAATTTTACAGTTTGGGCCACCTGTAGAGGGTGAGGAGACCCTGTATAATGACACATTACCATTAGCAACTGTTCTGTCAGACCTTTGCTGCTCTCCCTGAGGTTATTCAGGAACAGCACTTCCCATGGTGCTGCAGGGGTACGGGGACAAGCTTCACACTCAGTTAGGTACTGTCTCTCCTCTGCTAGGTGCCACAGACAGTGTCTGCTCCGCCATCTGCTTCTGTCCCACACACTGCACTATGATCTCACCTCCAGGTAGGAGAAGTTTCCAAGGACAGGAGATCTCCAGCCTCACTGCTCCTCAGTTTCTCAGTGTATTTTCCCTGATTATAATCTGTCAGGTCCCAGCAGGTAGGGACTGTCCCCATCCACACTGGGGCTACACTCTCACTTAAAAGAGGAGACCTACCTCCTTTTTACATATAGCCACCTTCTAAACAACAGTCTGCTGCCAGCCCATTTGGACGGCTGGCTAATATTTCTCTGCTGTTGATGACAAAGACTAAATTAATCTTGAGGGGTTTGCTTCTTTCCCAACTTGTATGATAATAAGAATCCAACCCACAAATCCCCCTGGCATCGGGAGAGCAGCACTAGCTTCTCAAAAAGCTTTCATACTTCATAGACCCTGAAAGATTTAACATCACGATTTCAGCAGAAAAGCAACTTCATTAGCCAGGTCCTCACTGGTGGAAACTTCTTCCATCTAATGAAAGAAAATACTCCCAAATCCTGAAACTTTAAGATCAAAGATGAATCAGAACATCCCTTTGGAAATTAAGGATTTGGCATACATTCAAGGAAGCATCCTAGTCAGAAAAACATTTAGATGTGGGCTTGATACAATATGCAGAAGTAGGAGCTTTCCTGGAAACGACCTCAGTTAATAGGTACCATTGCATAATCACTGGTAAAGAACTTGGGTGTAGCATCTATTTTTTCGAACATTGCAGATTCCCTTTACATGAATACATTTCTCACCACTATCTGACTATTTTAGATTTCGAAAAGCTCCTCCCCTGGAAAGAACCATTTTAAAAGGCCATACTTGGGTCTAACCTCATGATAGAACCCCTTAAATTAAATGCACTCTTAAAACTCATTCATTCATTTCAGCGATAGGGTATATCAGGGCCACAGTGAGGTTAGAGAAGAGGGATTGCTCTCCAGGGATGCTGGTAGAATAGGCAAATATATAGATACAGCTAAGAACCTAATTTTTAATGCTAGGTCTGGGCTGAGGCAATTACCACTTAAAGCTGTCTTTCCCTGAGGCAAGCAAGTTAAGTAAAATGAGCAAGGAGAGGACTGTGCCAAAAAGTCTTGCCTTGGCCCTGCTAGAAATAATGTATTAGGACAGCAACAAAAGCAAATGATCATATCCTGTATGAGACAGGAATCCTTCTATTCAAGTCTGCCTTTGAGCAACAGAACACAGAAGGTGATGCCCTTGAGTAAGACTTTTCAGACTTGCCCCAATGATTTATATACTTCACTATAAAATATTAAGAAAGTCAGCTGATATATCACTTCTGTTCCACACACACCATGTAAAATAGGCTGTGTGTATCCAAGTAAACAATTTAATAGCCCACTAATGTATTTGGGGTTGTTTTCTCAAGGCTTCAGTAGGGAAAAGACCTTCAATAAAAATACCATACAACATATCTGTCAGATTACTATGTTGACACAACACAAAGCAGAAGCTGTGTACAAATGAGACTTCGTGGTCTTCAGCGTGCTGTGCCCTATAGAACACAGTGGTGTGTAAGACTCTACACTCGTGTCATGATGGTGAACTGTATGTTAAGATGGAGTTAGTAATTTATGTTACTGTTGGGTTTCAGATTAACTTCTCTGGGTGTTGGGCGTAGTTACCTCCTGTTGACTGCATAGTGCCTCCTGGGTAGGAAGGGGTCTGAGGCCAGACATATGCTCCAGGCATATGGGGGGCACTGGAGTTAAAAGGTAAAATATAAATAAACATACCAACAGAACAAGTAGAGAAATGAGTAATAGGAAGAGATAATGGTTTAAAGAGGATTTCCTCAGAAGTTTCTGGGTATCAAATTGTAAGGTTTGACCAAATGCAGTATTTTGTGGGAAACTTGTGGTCTGGGAGGACAGTTGGTCAGGGAAAATAAAAAAAAGCCTGCAAAGCTTTATTTGAGCTAAATTTTGCACAAGTAAAAAGAGCAACGCTTTCTTCCAACAGGTTTTACAAAACACCAATATAATGTGTAACGTTTCAGGGAGTGCTATTACTTATCCTGAGACAAATATGGATTTTACTTGTTCTGTAAACAAAGGCTGGTGTTGTATATTATGATAGGCTCTATTCAGGAATCCCTTCCTGTAGTTAATGAAGTAGTAAATGAAGAAACAGAGAAGCACCTGCAAGCAGGAATGCTAAGTTTTCTATTCAGATAGATGCATTTAAATATATGCTTTAGTGTGTATCTTTGCTAGAAGACCCAGCCACCCCCTTTGCTTTTACTATGGGTTTGTGTAATGGGTAAGATCCAAATGCTGACAGAAGAGCATCTAAATCAGTTCTGCATTAGAGAGATTGATGTGCCTTTTGTTCCTCCTCTAAACTGCACTCACTGATGAAGATGATACAGATAATTAATTACAGCTATGAAGAATGAAAGTGAAAGGGCCATATTCCCTCCTCAGCCATGACCCTGCACTGGATTAACATCAGGTAGGTTGCAGGGTCAAAGGGGTTCAGGAAAAAGCCTTTGGTAATAAATTATACTGAGATTATGTCCTATAAGCTAAATGCAACTCTTCCAGCAGTGACTAAAGATTAAGTGTAAAGAGCTTTTAAAAAAACAAAAGTCATTGTTTCTTCCTGCAAGGAAAGTGTGGCAGAAGATGGATGTGCTGCCCTAAGGCTCTGCAGGGCAGATTATTGGGCAGCTTTTCTGTACCAGAGCAGCCCTGACCAGGTCACAGCTGTATCTGTAGGTGCTTCACTTACTGTGTTTGAAGAAATCTAGAACTCAAGCATGTTGCTTAACTTGGAGTCATCTTCTGGTTTTTCACTTGCTAAACAGGAATACATACATGAGCTCCAGAGCAAGTTTTGCAAGGAAATAACCAGCAAGCATCCAGTTCTAGAGGTGAGACAAATGTTTGTTTTTAAAACAGTTTTGGTAGGTAAATCCCATCCCACTGCCACTGTTTCTGCACCAATGGTCCTTACGCTGGTGCTGGCATTGGCATAGAACAGAAACATAGAAAGTGTCAGAGGGAAGGAAACACATGACAGAATGTCTACAGAGAGAGCAGCCTCTATGTTACTGTAGATGGTCAATAAATCCTCAGCCCAGATCTCCCATGGACCTCAACATGAGTCTCTAGTTTTTAAAGTCCTCTTTTCTGGATGTTTGGTAAGGCCCTGGGAGATGACATCCGTCAGACTGGGTTGTTTCAGCTTAGGAAATCACAGGTGTGCAGGGCTCAGGGTGAGCCATGCTGCCCACCATGACTGGTGGTGACAGACATGGGCATAGCTGAGAAAAATACACCTCTCATCTCTCATGCTGGAAGCCTCAAGCAGGACAGAGGGACCAGCCAGCAACTGACTTGCACCTAAATCCCCTCATGGTCATTTAGACTGGATGTGCTCAAAAATGAGGACATGTGTTTTAGCTTGACTGCCTCTCTGCTCTGCAGCCTTCCTTCTGCACAATGAAGATAACGATTCTTGCTCAGGCACACACTGATGACAAAATCATCCACCAGGACCTCAAACACCACTGTGCCGAGTTCCAGAGAAGACCGTACAAAAATAGCATATCTCTTGATCTTCAAACTCAGTTAAATGCAGGCTGCAGATGCAGTGAAATCCTCTTATTGTATTGGGCACAAAAATAAGTTTCTTGTCACTATGACACGAAGCAACAGAATTAAGGTGAAATTCAGGAGTTTTCAGACACTGCCAAGAAAAGCCAGAAAATTCCATTGCCTCTGGGTGGCAGGTTTTGAGGGGTTGGCCCCTCTACATTACCTAAGAATGCTTAGATTTGGCATTTTTCCCCCTCAAAATGTGTTTGTGCCCTGTGGAAAGCAGCAGGGCTCATGAGCACACTTGACCTTTTGGCCCAGTTTCAGGGTTTCACAGTTTTAGCCCCATCCCAGTGGCAGTGCAGAGCAGTGCCAGAGGCATGGCACTGTCATCCCTTTTCCACCATCAGACATTCAATCGTCATGAGCCCTGCTCCACACCCTGCAGAGCAGATGGCCACAGCCCACTCAGTGATGGTGAAAAACTCTGCTCTTCAGCTTCAGCCCGAACCTGCTCCCAAGGCACGGGGTTGTCTCTCTTCCTAACAATGGAAGGGTTGGAGACCCCATGGGTATCCCCCACTACCATTTCCAGGCTGCACTCTCCATCAGTTAATCAGATAATCTAGGCAGCAGGAGACGTCCCATAAACACTGGAGAAGAAGCCGGGACTCAGCCGGTCTCATTCACATGGAGCTACTTAGGAGGGAACGGCGCTATTTCCTGTAACACGCCTAATGGTTTCCCATCTTTAAAATAACAGGGTTACAGCAAATTCAAGTTATTTATTTCATAGCTTTGGGGCTTTTCTGCCCTGTTTTTAATTTTGTCTTCATTTGAATGTGCCCTAACATAACGCCCGGGGGAAATATCAGGTTGCATTAGAAGGGAGGGAAGGCTCTGCACTATCTTCTCCCAGCCCTAGTTCATAGCTGCCATTACAAAAATAGGAAAAATACATCCTACACAGAGACCACCTCCCCCCAGCACGCACAGCTACATGGCACTGAACTTGAAAACACAAACCACTAGACTCCACGTGGGCAGGACCTGACTAACAGTCCATCTGTGGAGCAAAGAACTAAAGATAGCTTCCTCAGCTAGCTCAGTGCTCGAGAGCAGGTGGGATGGTTCTGGTGCTGGGGGGGGGATTTCTTTGGGATGGTTTTGATGCAGGGGAGGGGGATTTCTGAGGGCCTGTGGAAATCAGCATCTCCTTCTGTAGAACAGGATCTTGGTCTGTGCCCCTCAGGTGGGCTGAGGTGGGGCAATTCAGGGAGGAATAGCTTGGCTAAAAGGGGTGATACTGGAAGAAAAGAAAGGGGGTAAAGAGGTAAAAGTGAAGGGACAAAAGAAGGGGGGAAGGGGAAAAGAGGCAAAAGAAAGAGAGAAAAGAGGGAAAAGAGGCAAAAGAAAGAAGGAAAAGAGGGAAAAGAGGCAAAAGAAAGAAGGAAAAGAGGGAAAAAGGAAGGGAGAAAAGAAGGGGAAAAATAAACGAAAATAAAAGAAAATGAAAGGAAACTGAAAAAAAAAAAAGATAAAAGAGAAAAGAAAAAGTATAACTAATATAACGATAAAATAACAACAATAAAAAGATAACTCTAACAATAACAACTGCAGGCAGGCTTGTGTTGCTGCACCGGCTGCAGCAGCCGCCGCCGGGCAGTATGCGTTGTGTCAAAAGCTCTCATCGGGACAGGAAAAGCCGCTGTGTCGGGAGCCTGGTGCCGTGCCGTGCCCGGAGCGGCTCCTGTGGCACCTCCCGCGCGGGGCGGAGCGGAGCGGGGCGGGCGGACAAAGCCGGGCTGTCAGCGGGGCGGGCGGGAGAAAGGAAAAGCGGCGGCTGCGGGGAGCGGAGCAGGTGAGTTGTGGCACCGGGTGGCTTCACAAGGTGGGGACACCCCACCACTGGGTCGCATTGCCCCCCCGCGCAGTGATGCGCTCACGGGTAAGCACCTCAGTGCGGGGGGGGGGGGAGGTTGCAGACGGACGGCGCTGTAGAAAGTACTTTGGGAAGGGATCGAAGCTGTAAAATAAAGGAAGTGAAATCTGTAGCGTTGTGACAGTGCTTAAAAGAAATCTCTTGACTCTTCCCGAGTCCGCTATCCTGTGGGAATTAAGGCAGGAAAAATCCCACGAGTACCACTATGAGTAGCATCTCTAGGGAGTTGTTAGTACTTAAGGGGTTTAAGGACCAAGAAGCATGTTTATGTGTTTGTTTTGGTGTGAATAGTTGAGAAACAGCAGAGTTGTGGGGTGGTTGTGCAATGTGTTGTGTCAAAGGCAGGAAGGCGCTTTACTAACACGTGAATTCAAAATCCTTCCGTATATAACCAATTTGGATGTCACCGCTGAGTTGTGAGCATCCAAACAAGCTTCTGGTAACAGAGGCTTGAAAGGAGCTTTCCTCTGTCATGCTGCATGGTAGAAAAGCTCTGTGATGAATAAATCCCATTCCAGAGAATGCACCCAAAAGCCTGATGATTCAGCATGCTGTGTTCACTGACCAAGTGCGGAAAGATGCAACACTACGGGCAGATATTAACACTACCTGAAGCTGCAAGCTCTCTGGGCGGTAGCGGCACATGTGACGTTGAGGGAGGGGGAAATGCCATCAGTTTTTCATTTTAAACAGCTACTTCTGATAATTCAAACAAACAACTCTCTGGTGCTTTCTACAGTGAGTGAGTTATAGTCCTTTTTGTGCTTTACTTACTTCCCAAAGGGGTATTTGCTTTTCATGCATGGCCCCAAACTGTGTAGCAAATGAATTGAGGCTAATAATTAAAGCTCATAACTTAACATAGCAAGAAATCTAAAGTGGTAAAGAAGGTGAAAACTTTATACAAGGAATAGTGTAGCAATTTTGCAGTGTTTTAAGATAAGGACTGAGACAGGGATGACACTTTAGACATGGACTAGCAGAACAGTATTTCACACAAATCATCATACAGCTTAAAGGTTATTTTGTAGGATGCACTTGCTCTTCTTAAAGATAGTCTTTTGAAGTCAAATGAACTGTATAAAAACTACAGGAACACTATCACTGGGTAAATCTTTTAGTCAGGGTTCTGATTGCTTCAGTGAAGACCTGAGTGTTCAGAAGTAGTATCTCCAGGGCATGTTGATATATTTATTATTCAACAGCTGTATGAGCAACTGTACTCACTGTCACGTCAGGATGTCCAGGTCATAGACTGAATGCTCTCCAAATATGTACACAAGCTTTCTCTGTCTCTCTTCCCTGAGATAGAGGGACTCATGCTTCAGTCCTTGTATATGTCTTGACACACAACTGGATGTGTGGGGCAGGCCTTCACCCAACAAGTGAGAAGACACAAAGAACACAAAATGTCTTTGTCTCACACAGGGGTTCTCCGCAACCACTACTGAGATTCAATGGCTGTTTGTTAGTAAAACCCCAGTGAAAATCATCCTCAAAGTGGAGGACAGAAGGGTTAGGACTCCTTAAATCACCTACTGCTGTACCCTGTGGGTGCAGTGTTTGAGTTATGGGAAGCTCTCTATCTATCTAAAACACTCCAGATTTATGGTGCTGCTGCAATAATGAAGTTTCATAGTGTTCCTAGCAGAGAAAGCTGATTGAGATGCTATATAATCTATTTAAATACCACCAAGGGCTTCAGAAATGACTAGTAGTTAATAAATTTGACTTTTCCTGCAGGCAAGTGTGGTTTCCTTCAGTCTGCTCAAATTCAGCCTACAGAATTCACAAGCTACTTCAGCTCCATAAGGACAAAAGCTTAGTAAAAAGGAGGGAGCTGGGGACCGTAGCATATGGGGCAGTTAATGTCATATGGGCTTGGTGGTGTCTACAAGATACCTACACTTTCTGGAGATGTTTCAGAGATGGGGAAATATGGAATTTTTTCTATCAGACTGTATCAGAATGCCTGGTGTTGATCATGGTTTGGTCATTTGGGGTGTCTTCTGCTGATTTAACACTTGCGGCAATTGGCCATTTACCAGGTACCTGTTCTTCAAAGTTAACTCTTCCTTAGCATGCCTCTTCCTCTGAGAAGCACCTTGTGCTATCACTTGTGCTCCTCAGGCAGGAGAAGATTCCTGTCCACAAGGGCAGCAAGGACAGCCTACTGAGGACATGGAGTCTGTCTAAAATGCTTGGATGTAACCCAGGCTTTGATGGTCCTGACTGTTGTCTGGGGTTGGAATAGTTATTTCAGCTCCATGATTTCAGTTTTAGTCTGATATTCTAAATCTAAGGCCCTTGTCTGACAAAAAAACCCAACAACCCTCAAATACGGTTTCCTTCGGCTTTTACCAGTCCAAGTGCTCTCAACTATTTATCATTGGCTCTTACGGATAGTTGGCATTTTTCTGTGTTATTTTTGACCATTCCTCCAAATGCCAGTGAAATATTTGGAGGACTTAAAGCAAACAAAAAAAGGCACTCCCCCTCTGCCCACCCTCCCACACACACTCCCAAATGGATAGATAGAAATATATAAAAGAATAAATAAACATCAAATATAATAAATACAAAAAAGAATTCATCATTGGTTAATCTTTGAGGAAAAAAAAAATGAGGGGAGGTGCTTTCAAAATTACTAAACCTTTTGCTAAAACGCGTAATTCAGATTTACCTTAAACCAGCTTTTATCCTGGATCTTCTTCTCTAGCGCCTTGCAACACTGAAGCCTTAATAGCCAAGTTTTTCAAAACCAGCTTAATTCCAGAAGAGGGAGAAACATTAGACTAACACAATTAGATGAGTGGAATGCATTTTCCCCTCAGGCACCTCTGGAGAGTGATACAATATCATGTTCAAATCTGTAAGCTGTTGTCTCAGCAAAGTTGGGCTGGGCTGGTGTGTGTGTGAGATACAGGCGGGAGAACCAGAGCTGATGCAGAAAGCCCTAGTGGGGATCGTGTCGATGGCATTGCTCTGAGTCACTGGGGGCCCATAAACCACCCATTGCATGATGGCATACATGCTGTTGTTGGGTGAGG
>WTXV02006785.1:0-51186 GCA_009823435.2 Nymphicus hollandicus
AAAAGAAAAATTTAAATTCAACCTTTCCCCTCCAAGGGAAAAATAAAAAAAGTTTCCTCTCCCCCCCCGAAAAAAAAAAAAAAAAAAAAAAAAAAGATAAATTTACTTTGGAAAGCTTAACATCTTGAAATCAAGAAATGGAGAAAGCCAGTAACAGTAAATCTATTTGCAACATGCCTTTGCTGATGTTAATTAAACTGAATGCTATTTATATCCTCTCAGACATAAGGAGAGGATCTTGCAAACCTTTGAAATGTTAGACCTGGACAATCCATAGACACTAGAGGAGTGTGGGTTTTGTTAAGCCTGAAAACATTTGGCCATGCAAAAACTGTAAATACTTCAGACATATATCAAAAGATGACATAGTTAATGACTAAAAAGGATGCAGACTTTGGCTAAGCTCCATGGCCAAAGTACAGAGCATTTTTTGTGAGCTGCTTAGTTAGATGGCTTAGCAGACCAGCAGAGAATGCAGATAAGCAATACTGTCCCTGCATAGGGGACAGGCACCTTTCAAAGGCTGTCCCAGATTTAATTACTGTGAAAGGCACAGGTTAGGTTAAGGTAAGAAGCAAATGGAAGTTTGGATTTTTGAGGTATCTTTTTTCTAGCAGATGGCTGACCAGTGCTGTTCACATATTAGAAGCCCATTTTCCTTATTAAAAATAATAACATTAAACTTGCACAATTACTCATAGAAAAAAAATACGGAATTGGTAGGTAACACTGATGCCATCCTTTCTGTATGGGAACTGTAAATTTATACTTTGAAGATAGATTAAGTTTGATACAGTTATGCATACATAGTTTAAAAGTGCAGCACTACTCTTCCTAAATACACCTGAAGCAATTAAAAAAAGTAATTCATGCTGACTCCCAGTCCACAACTAATGTAGCATAACGCAACTTAGCTTAGCTCTCAATAGGCATGTTACCTTGCATCTGCTGTGGTCTTGTAGGACAAACGAGGACAATCACTCAAACTCAGCTGGGACTTGATAACAGGTTACCTTGGTCATACACTGAGAAACTGGAGAATAAATAGCAAGGCATGTGCACAATAGCATGGAGGTTAGTAGCAAGCATTCAGTCCCGCTTGTTTGTCTCCAAGGGTAAGCTGCACAGGTAAAGTAATAACACAATTTTTACAGTGGCATTTGCTTGCATTGCAAGTGTTAACTCTTCTTGTGTGAACTTGTTTTACTAAACTGCAGTTAACACCAAGTGGTAATGTATGAATTAAAGCACTACTTTCCTCCACAAGGGTATTTTTGCTTTTTATTTTATTTTTGGGTGAGTCTGGTTTTGTTTGTTCAATGCACTCAGTGGCATATGTCCTGACATACAAGAATATGAAGGGTTGCATCATTACCAGGAGACTTATTTAAAAACAAAACAAACAAAAAAAGCCCACTTTCTTTTTTTAGAAAAGGTTCTATAATGTAATAGTCAGACTATTTCTTAGTTTACATGTTGGCAATGCCATTTCCCACAGCAAACTGTGGTCAGCAAAATGCAAGGCAGACCAGGAGATCAGTGACATGACTTGGAACAATGTATGAAGTTACCCCATTTAACTGTCAATTACTGCCTTTCAGCAGAAAGTTACTGCTTCCCAAGACGTGGGGCCTGACAGCACGAATACTCAGTCTTCTCAGTGGAGAGTAAAACACATTAATTTTGGTCATCCTCAGTGGAGGAGACCATGAAATTCTTACATGTTTCTGCTTGCAAATAAGCTTCATCTAAGGTAGCAGTGCCTGTCAGTTTTAATAGCAACTTTAGAGCAGTACTGTGTTTAAGACTGATATGGCATAGACGCATTTACTAAATAAATATTTCATCTGTGATAGCATTTTCTTGAAAAATTCTCTGATTTTTTTCATGTCTTGGCAAAACCTGAATGTGAAATATTTCCGTCTACTTTCAGATTTTTTTATTCAGTATTCTAGGTTGAGTTCAAGGAATACACAAAGGAGAAAATTAAAGAGGAAAAAAATAAACTGCTGGCTTCAGGCTTGTAAATGCAAGCACACACAAAAAAGGATTCACTACCTAGCTTTACACAGAGGACACTGCCACAAAACAGATTTTGCACATCATTTGTTTTAATACTTTGAGGAGAGTCAGGGACTGAGCCCAAAGTCTTAATTTCGTAACAATTCTATGGTCTTGTGTAACAAAATGTTTTATTTAGATGGTTGAAGTACAGGAAAAAATATTTAGAATGATGGGTGTTCGTAAGATGCGTTCATTCTGCCTATTTTGAAATAGCATAACAAACTTAATAAGCTGTTAAAAGTAATAAGGACATCGTATTTCTCACGTGGTTGAAAAAGCAGAAAGAGCACAGCAAGCTCTGACTTTTATCACCTGGAGGAAGTTGCAACACATATTCCTGGTGAGTAATTTTTATGCCCCTTTCCAGCAGCATTGACATGTAACAGTGTAATTATCTCATTTCTAGAGTCCCTTAAACAACAACCAAAGAACAGTAGATGGAATCAAGAGAACTGGCCACTGAGTAAGGCCTTCCATTCTAGAATTCCATTAAAAATATTATGTCCAAGGACTAATACAAAGATGGTGTTACCAGATCTGTCAGTGCAAATCAAGATACAGAACTAATAATAGTTGAAAGTAATAGCACAAAGCAAACACCGTAAATTCACACAACTCTAGAGATCGCCAGTCTGAGCTTTATCTTACTCTTCTAAAATCCTCAGAAATAAAAAAGTGTGCTGTTTTGTCTTTCCTGAAAGTTATTGGCTTGGACTACTCTGCAGCCAAACACTGGTTCATAGATCCCTTACAGATCCCTGGGAAAAGAAAATTCCTGTGGGTACCAGACATCACCTCTGTGCCAAATGAATGTCCAGAATATTACATGCAAAGAGCAACTGCAGTGAGCAAGTGCAGGCTGACACTGATACCCACAGCTGTGCTGACTTTAGATATCCATGTCCTTGCACACATCCTAAACCTATGCAAGGGCCTGAGCTTTTTCATGAAGCTGAAACGTGTTGTACCTGGCAAATTTGCCACTGCTTTGGGTAGTAGCTTCATCTGAAACATTTTATTAAGCGTCTGTGCTTACCAGTCCTTCTAACAAAAGGTGCAGCCATGGGTGGACACCAGCTCATTCAATTTGACCCAAGCCTGTCCAACTCTGAGTCTGCTATAAATCATTTGCAATACAAATGATCTGTGGTTTAGTCAGACCTTTTGTCATTGCCCATCTACCATAACCTGTGGCCCACCCAGATTTCTGTTCCTAGCTAGGCAACTGTTTCCAATGGCAAAGTTACAACACTATAAAGTACTAAATAACACATTTCACTTGTCTCAGGTGATTTATGACACTAATACTTTTGAATCCCTCTTCTCATAAATAGTGGAAACGGAAACTTTTTACTTTATTATTCTACCAGATTTAACAACACTAATATGTTCAAAGAATATCTGAACTGGTAAATAAACTATTCAGAACAGCATGCATTTTTGGTTCAGACTATAAACCTTTAATTAAAGTAGAAAGAAGACAGCTAACTGTGTGGGTCCTGCCTGATTAGATGCAGATATCACTTAATGATTGTGATAAAACAAGGGCTAGGTTATGAGAGGTTGGGAAGAGAAGATTGTGGTCATTATCCACTGAGTGAGATTTCAAGGACATGCAAACCACTAATTTTTCCTGGAACGCCAAACGTAAACAGAGCAATATTTTTTTTACATATTAAATGGATATCTGAACACTTTTTTCTACAGTCCAGAGCAGTGCTTCAGACCTATACAAAAGCAAAGAGAAGGAGAAAGAGCACACAAGTAACCTGAGAAACCTGAGGATGGTTTGCCTTTGGCTGGATCCCCTCCATGCAGAAAGGAGTTCAGCAGTATATCCCACAGAAACACTCATGAAACAACATACTGTCAGATGTAGACAAGAGCTGGCTCCATAACTTCAATAAGTTACAATGAAGATCCAAACCTTATTTTCTGTATAAACATAAAATAAAAGATATATCCTGCCCTAAAAAGGTCACCATTTAAGAAGACAAGACAAAAGCTTGGACAAGAATAATATTTATGTTTCCCTATTACAGGTGGGAACCTCAGCAATAACTGATGGAATCCATTGTAGCCCTAAAACACTATTCACATTACAGTCAACACCAGGTCAAAACTTTAAAGTAGCTTGCTTGGGTTTGGCAAACAACACTTAAATATTGTGGTATACAACACTTAAATCACAAATGTTACCTACTGAATGTCTGTTCATAGACTCAAAAGGATTATGGCAGTGAACTGAAGCTCATGCTGCCATTCTCAACAGTTATGACTGATTGAGCTAATTTAAAGTCAGCCCACATAAGTAAATCTAAGCTGCAGTTATACCTCCAGACAGAAGTATACCTTTTCTCAGTGACTTGCCCAGTGTAGGAAATAAAAAGACTGCAATAAAGCTAAGACCTCTACAAGGATATTTGAGTCCCGATCCAGTGTCTTGCAAGTCTACCCTTACCCTCTGGGGGTTTTTTTAGGTGTAAAAGTTAATTCCTATATCAGTAAAATTCAGACTGCACTAATATCTCTGACTGTGGTGTATGGGATGTAGGAAGCACATGAAGTCAACATCAGGATAACCTCCATTCCTTCCCTCAACACTCAAGACAGTAACAGCTTCATTGCCAAGAAAGCCATATAACACACATTTGAATGCCCAAATAATTTGGGTGTCCTGACCCGTGTTAGACCCAGTTCTGGATTTATATGGCATTGAAATGGGAGGAGGGGAAGGACAACACAAATTAATTTAGGTTGTCAGTGATTGTTCTGTGCTTGGGCACTTCTACTCTTTATAGTTTGGTGCTACTTCTAGATATATTAAATTAATATACTCCATAAAAAGGCATGCCTTTTAAGAATAAGCTTCCTTTAAAAGAAATTGTATCTCATGGCAGCTTGTTGATTAAGCTTTTAGCTTTGTGGAACACCTGAGCAAACAATAGCAGCAAATTTCTGACACCAATATAAGCAATTTTCTCCAAAATAGCTGCTGAACTACATCGGGTGATAAATTCCATCTCTCCAGGGACGGCAACAAAGGCATTTTCCTTCACACCACAAGGTGTGCTGCCTGGTGGCAATCCTCTCTTTGTGGCCTCTTGGCCTCCTCCCTACCAGCACTGAAGCAGAAAACACACACTGTTTGGAATGTTGTTCTAAGGTAGCTCACCAACAGCCAACCAGAGCTGTCTTGCAGAAACATCATCAGCTTTAACTATTTATAGTACAGCCATTTGGTTGCAACATTTTTCCCAGCAGGGGACTGTGGACTGGGGGCCAGTATCCCCCGTCAGTATTTTGACAGCTTGTGTGATGTGAATATGGCTGGACAACACGTTACCATTTTGCAGACCTGCGTGAAGGGAAGGGTTTTAACATTTTACATGACTGCACAACGCTCCACACTGGTGGCCGAAGGATTAAAGTATAGATTAAAATCTGATAAAGAATGAAAATACTTTTTTCAGGTTTTCTCACCTTTGGATTTTAGCAAATCCAAATTCTTTGTTTTCTTTCTTTACTTTTCCTAATGTAAAACATTCATTTTTTTAAACCATACTTGGAAGATTTCTTAAATCATTAGATCTGCTTAAAATATGTAAGATGATGTTTTTAAAGATATCCACAGTTCTTAATTCAGTTAATTTCTTTCTAATATACATCCCACTGAGGTAAGTCACTAACAAAGTTTTACTTTTTCAGTCACACTTTTGTCTAAAGCCTGCATTAAATCAACAGGAGACAGACCATCTACTAAACATGTGGTTCATAGAATTCAACATGGGTACCTTCAGTCATATGTACATAAAAAAAGTTCTCCCAGAGGCAAGAGCCATCTTATTCCTTCTCTCCTTGCCCAGAGAGCTCTGTCAGAGAGGACTTTAACCCCCTTTACAAACTCCCCAAGGAAGGGCATTAGGCCTTTGCATCTCAACTTCTCTCCAGAGCCACTTGTGATGTGCCATCCAAGTGAGTTGCATACTATCTGCTCAATTGGCCTGCAAATGGTGCCTCATGAATATTATGCACACGGACAGCAGGGAAGGCAGCAAGTGGACCGGGAGGCACAGGGGCTGTGTTGTGTCCTCTCTTTGTCTTTCCACAGGCACATGAATCATAGCACTGACTTGTATTATAGAGGATCCTGCCAACTGTAGCAGAAATGTTCTTTCAGACATTTTTACAGAAGGGAGGAAGGACCAAGTCTAGGTCGACTGAGACTAATTCAGGTGGCAGACTTAGGTCATTTAAAATCACAGCTATATTTGATATTCAAGACCAGTCCACAGATTTACTTTATTGAAGCAGCATCAATTTCAGCTGGAAGTATAACAAATAGTGAGCAGGCCAATGAAGTTTTACATGCTTAGTTTTGAAGGCTATTATCCTTTGGGCATATTGCACAGTCTGACTCAAATGAGTGATAGTAAACACAGACAATCAAGACCTCTATACTGATTTTGCAAAGCTGTTAAAAGGCACTAAAATCTGTATTTTTCTAGAAATACATTGTAAAGTGATTTAATAAGCAGTAACTTCAAGTAAATATGCTGCTGAGTGCCTTAGATCACACCTGCATTCAACGAGTAGTCATGCACAGCTTTTCTGCTTCTCGTGAAGTCTCATGTGAAAGGGGAAAGTAGATATTCAACTGTCTCTGATGTAGGAGGATAAAACATAAATACAGTAAACCCAAAGATTTTTCAGATAGAATTTCCTTCAGTGGTTTCCAAACCATGTACAACTGAAGGAAAAGAGCAATTGGGAACTACCCATGTTTAGATACGCAGCTGCAGTGACTTGAAGCTTATGCTTCTTCACCTAAGAGGTAGTACGGTGCCCTCACTCCTCCATTACGGATGACTTATACTGAAGCAAGTTCTTCATTCAGATGTGATCCTCTGTGGCCTCTACACTGTTCTGTAGATTTGTCAAAATCTGTCCCCTTCTATAATGAAACAGTGCTGTGTGTTGATGATCACTCATGAGTGATGTTGGAAAGTTCAACTATACCTCTTGTGATGGAAGAAAGCTGTCCTGTAAGGGTTGATGAATGAGGTACACAACACTGTACTGGAATGTTTACTGTTTGACCACACTGAAGCTTATGTGGCAGGTTTTGGAAATCAGTATGGGGATTTAGTTAAATAGCACTGAGTTGCTGACATGCTCCTTAAAGAAACTGAGGTGTGTCTACACAAGCATATCCACTCCAAGCCCAACCTGTCTGAAGTGATTAGGTTGCTCAGAGGTCATGGGACTCCTGGGAGAAGACAAGGGGAGGAAGCTAATGTCTGTAAAACAGACATAATTAAGCGTGAACTGTTGTGTTAGACTGGGCTCCTTCATCCAGGTTTCTTCCTATTGAGCACTGAATTTGGTCCTGAGATGGCATTTTGCTGACTGACTTGACTACTGGGCAAAGACTGGCCAAGAGAGATCCACTGGAGTGAGAACTCAGTCAGATTCTCTTAGGAAGTGTGAAAAACAATTTGGAATCAGCCTAAATAGAAGAGGGGTATCAGTCTTCCCCACTGGAGGTGGTGGCACAATTTCAAATGCAGAAGAGGTGCATGTTTATAAAAATCAGGACGTTTTTTATGTAGCTAGCCCAGTTGTTATTACACTACTTGTCTTTATCTATTCAAAATTGTGGCATTTACAGTGGCAAACATTAAAAATACAATACTCAATAGTGACCAATGTTTGTGCCCCACAGTATTCAGAGAGGACAGAAGCTCCTTCAGAGGGTCTGATGATTGGCAGCAATAACACTTTCATTTATATTGCTTCTTTGTGTGAACGTAGCAGCTGGAGAAAGTCTTTGACTGGTGTTCTTGAGACTACAGACTCCAGAAGAGAAAAGCATGGTCATATAAGGAGATTTGTTTTGCTGCACTGCCAATATGACCACTTTTTACTACAATACTTAAAATTGTTTATAGAAAAATAAATGCCATTCTCATTTCTTTGCGTGAGACAGATGCGTATTCCTCCTGCCCCTGAAGGCAAGGCTTTCCAGTGATTCCTCTTGGGATGGCACAAAGAAAATCCTTCCACTCTTTCCAATCTACTTTAGCTACAACCTGACCTCAAATTGTGGTGAAATAAGAGTGGTTTTCTGAGGCCCATTCCATGTTTGATTTCTCCGCTGAAATTGCTAGCCCTTCAAGCTGGCTTTTCCAAGGACGTCTCTATGCTCTAGATTTTATAGGACTATTGTTCTCTACTATCCTTCAGTTTGCTTTTGATTGTTTGGTGGTTTTAGACTTCCTTGGGGTCTTAATAAACTTCGCAAAGTTAACCCAATGTACATCATACCAGCATCTGCACCTGATACAGCAAATGCTATAATTCAGGCTGGAAAGCAAAAGGAACATGCTAGAGGTTATGTTGCCTATGCAGATGAGACATGGATCTTTCAACAGCACTTGCCATGCATTTGGGCAAGGTTATAAGACAAGACCTGCTTTGCTGATTTAAGCCACTAGGACCACAAGTGTCACTGTGGAAGGGACTGCACCCAGCCTAACCTGTGAGGTTAGGGTGTAAGGGGATGTTTTTCATATTTCTCTTGAGAAGAGCAAACTCGAAACACTGTTACAGCTATGCCTTACTTAGCACTGAGGATGTTATTTCTCAACTGAACAGGAGGGTTTGACAATACCATTTTAAATGTTTTATGTACACTTTCAGTGTACACAAGAAGCCCTACTGCCAACCTTTTAAATCTCTGAACAGAAGGGGGAAATCAAAACACTTCAGTGGTAGTGAAAAAGCTACTGCAAAAATTCAATTCCACTAACTTCGCTGTTACATACCTGTGCATCTTCAACAATGAGATTTAAAAATTACCCTGATTAAAATAATTGGTTTCAATACACCACTTGTCCTAAAACTTACTGAAAACAGAGTAAGTATAATTTAACTGCTCCATTGCCAATCTTCTGAGACAATTCCAGAAAAATCTGAATATGTATCACAAAGCTGAGCTGAAAATATTAAATATCCTAATAACTTGATCAGCCCACCCACTATGGGTCTAGAAGGTCCTACTTTGCCCCTCAGCCTGAATGAAGAAGGAATGAGTCATTTAGGAGAAGTAAAAGGCTATGAGGAGGTGAGATGAAAGAATGAACTTCTGTGAAGTGCTGGGAGATGGGAAGTGTCTCAAAGAAATGGAAAAGAGTGATACATGGGAACCTTTTTGGTTTTGTTACAGGCCATCATATGTAGCAAAATTTGCATCATCCTTAGTGCAAGACAAACTCAAACCACAAACAGAAGGCTCAGCTGGTTGTTATACTAGGTATATAACTTGGTTCCTCTATAGCTACTAGACTTATTTTTTATACTATTAGAAATGACACTAAATTCTAAAAAAGAAACTACACTTTGTTTTTAACTTAACCTGTCTGTTCTTCAAGGTGGTTTTGAATCTCTGTAAGTGAAAAAAAAAACCAAACAAAACAACAGAAAAGCACAGCTCATACTCCCTCTTGTATCAGCTATTTTTTTTAATTTCCATCTGTTATTACAAATATGTATAAAACTACACTGAACATGAACTGCAGTCCAGTTCCTCCTAAAAACAACAGGAGTTTTCAAGATTTGGTTAGCTTACAATTTTACATGAGCAGGTTTAAAGAACAGTACTTGACATAGATTAGATGCCAGCTAAACTTAAAGGTCGTCTGATGTAAATTATTGCAGTCCTGCCAAAGTCAGAGATACCAATTTAGACTATCGGATAATAGAGACTTTAATATTCTTACGAGTGCAAGTTGATTAAAACTGACCTACAGTCATCTGGTTTTAATTTCACTGTTCTAAAATCACTCTGACTTCACTCTGATCTGCATAATATAAATGAGATGGGTCCCAGTAGTATCACACTGCTGCTTCTTGGGGTACCAATGCATTGTCATTGCTGCTGTTGGTTAAGCTATTTGTGGTTTTCTTATCTTAAGGTCAGGTAAATTCCAGGTACACTGGTATAGCCTGACTTCAGAAACAGGACTCCTTGTTTCCATACACATGCCTTATGAGGGCAAGGCTTCTGCTATTATCAGATCATATTAATTCTGTAATAATCTTGCAATTCTGCTTTATCTATCAGTATTTGAAAAACCTAACAGCAATGACACTAGTGTGCATTAACTGAACATGACCATTTCTGTACACCACAATCATCAGCAGTCAGAGAAACAGCAGAACTATTACTCTAATCTTGAACTATGATATTATGATGTCATAATATTTGTAACATCATATGAGTATAATAAGCAACACAAGAACTATTTGCCACTTCCATTTTCTTAGTAAATATTACTTCTGCTTAAACTCAGAAATAATGCAGTTGAAAACCAAAACCATAGTATAAATAGCTCAAAAGCCTTTAGTTTTTCAAACACAGTCCCAAGCACAATGCAGAGCAGTAATTTGCCCTGCTTTATCAAACTTAATTTTAATTCCCTCAGGCATTTCTTAAAAAACCACAGCCTGTACCTGGAATCCTAATTTACTCTTCTGCAGTGACTTAAGAAAACTAACCTTTTAGTAACTACATTTAAGTGTTATACAATCTACATAACCATAGGCTTAGCCAACAGACTGCCATTGGACAAATTAAATTTTACTACAATTCACTTTTGCTTAGAAAAAAGTCTTACATTTCACTGAAGCCACATGAAGATTCTTGTTTAAAAGAAAAAAAGTCAGGATAGATTTGCATGGTAGTAACCACTGGTGAGTTTTCACAGAAGTTACTAGAATGGTGCCAGTTACTTCATCACAGAATTTAGCCCAGAATTTCTAATTGTTATGGTAACTGTTGGGTAGCATTAAGTAACTCTTTTGCTAACCAAATTTATTCTCATGAAACCTCTGCAGGTTAAGTCTGGTTAAGTGTAAAATTTAATTACTGGAAAAAGTTTAGAATGTCAACTGATGTCATATTTTGGAGGCCAGGTCTGGGACATAAAACTGGAGGTTTGTCTTAAAATGAACAGAAAAATCTTCAACTTCTTTTGAAAGTTAAGTTAATGGGCTTTCAGAACAGATTGAAAAAATGAAAATACTTTCTTTTGGTTCCCTCTATCCACCAACTTCTGAAGGAAAGAACTAAGCTCTAAGATAACAACTAACTTCTCAGAGTCTGCAGGATAGGGTGTTGTTTTGATTTCCTTTGCTTATTCCACAGAGAGCACACTTCTTTCCCTACGCTTACGCAATTTGAGAATCTGTCTGTAGATAGAATTGGCTGCTCTTTATAGCTCATGCCAGAGGAGCTCCCTTTAGAAGGGTGTATCACCCTGATGCCATAACTTAATTTTTGCTTTGTGGAAGAAGGGCAAGGGTAAAAATTATGTTCTCTCCTTCTGGGTCTCGATATACAAACCCTCATTCTGAACAATCACAGATAGCAGACACCTATGATTTACTAAAGTTAAACTAAATTTGAGGCATGGTAGTGTATGCCTGCTGGAACTCATGCCAGTCTTTGTAAGGCTAGGCACTGTCTTTGGGGAACTGTATTTTGTTTGATTGGCAAGAATTTGACCCTATTAATAAAGCAAGGGATACATGCAAATACAATGCAATTATTTCTTTATTATTTCTCTGGATTCGGAAGTTCTTCTGTGTTAAATCACAATTCAACACACAAATAGGCTGGTGGGAGAGAAACCCTGCAGTAAGTAAGCTTCCTTTAAGAATGAAGAAGAGATCCTACTCTTCTGTTATCAGACATACCCTTTGAGATATGTTCAGTGAAGCCAGAGTGGTTTTCAGTGTGCAAGCAATCCATACTGAAGAGCTCTTGCAGTTTTGCTTTCTGTCACAGTTTTGCATAAGGCAGAATTATATTTTTACTGCATTTACTACAAATTCTGAGAAGGAAAGGTAGGCTTTGGATTTGTGATACAGTAACAAATGGTGAGAATTTAGATTTTAGTGGCTGTGAGAGTAGCAACTTAGAAGGAGAACCTTCTGAAAGGAAGTAATTCTCTCTTCACACAAGAACCTGTTGTCCCAGAGGCAGACTGCATCCTAGCTGAAGCCCAGGACTGTATTAAAATAGCTGTACCTGGCCCTTGCTCACAGCTGGTTTGCAGCCAGCAAACTCAGAGTGTGGGTTTAGCACCCTTCGTCTGTCTGCAATTCTCTGTATAGATATACCCTGGGGCTTCCTGGAAGCACCATCTAGTTTCCAGCTTCCTCAGTTTTCAAAGCTTCAGAATGCCTATGGGATACATTTAGCAATGATATTTAGCTACTCTTTCTAAGCTAAGGAATACAAATGCATAGTAGTGGTCCGTTCTTATTTCTCTCACTTTCTACACTGTTCTGGGAACCTCTGTCAAACACTTGGTGTTTACAGCACTAAGCTTCCCCCATACACACACTACACAAGTCTCATTAAGTGAGATACAGGGTCGTTTTGCAACTCTCAACGGAATGGAAGATGGCTTATAAAGAATGGAAGGGGCTCATGGCATCGTGAAGGGTTTTTTTGTGGAACAGGGAGGTGAAAAGCAGATCATAATAAAGGACTCCTGGAAACCAAAATGTGAAGAAAATAAATGTCAAACTAGTTAAGTGTTAGTATGTCATTCAGCAAATTCTAGCCCACACCTTAGCCAGCTCTAGTGGTTTTACAAAAAGCTTGTACAACACAGTATTTGGAAGAGAACCAGTAAGAGACCTTGTCCCTTCTGAGGAGCTGCAGAACCCCCTGGCTCTGTCTTGCCAGCCACCTCCTGCACACACCTCAGCTGTATCATCTGGGGAGTCAAATATGAAAAGCATTTAAAAAAGGTCAAAATTGCAAACACCCAGGAATCAAATCCTTGATTTCTTTGTGGTGATCTATGTCCAGCACCAAATAGCACTACACTGGGAAGCACTTCTCAAATACATTCTTCTGTGATGATGGCAGGATTTGAGATTTAGTAATTACTCCATCTGAAGAACAAAGGATAATCATTCTGTAATTCTATGATTCTATTATTCTAATGGGAAAGAAGATACTTCTTCCTCTTTGCCACCAACTGATACAAGAAGCATCCCTAATCACATGATACAATCACACACCACAAAGTCCTCCTCCTATTCCCCTGCAGTTTCGTTTGCCAAGATGAATGCAAAGCACCCTTAAAAAGCACTTTTTTACCAAAAAGTCCTATTGACGTCAATAATGTTAATGCACAAGATACCAGGTTAAGAGTAACACAGGCTAGGAGATCATTACATCTATTTCTCAGTTAAAGGCTCTATTTCCAGTAGAAAATGTTAGGAGTGCTGCCTATCTGCCATGCATCTATCTCTAATCCTGCCAGTTCATCTCTCTCAGAACTGTACCCCTCAAAACTCATTTGCCACCCCCAAAAGAGATGAGTCAGCTGAGAAACACCTTTAAAATCCACTTGAAACAGAAAACTTCTAGAATTAGGAGAAAGGACTTTCCCCTCAGACTGTCAGAACAACTGGGAGAACTCCTAAGAGAACTGACCATATTGTTCATGACACTGGATGTCTTTCCAGGGCTGCAACTAATTCCCAGCTTCATCTAACACTAAAAATGGATTTCCGAATTACTCAGACTAGGAAAATACATTGCAAGGTGAAACTTGACTCATGAGCTCATCCCACATTTAGAGAATAGGAAATATAAAATAGTCAAGAAGTCTCTGAAAAATGCAAAGTAAAAGTGGAAAGATCAAAAAGGAAGCCACAAGAGGGCAGATGGACTACATAATGAAATGATTATATGCAGAAGGAAAAAAAGAGACGGTGTCCTATCTCTTAAGAGAAACCTCGATCTTGGAAAGCAAGTATTTTATGCAAAAGATGAGACGTTAGGAGCACAAAGGGAATTCTACTTTTTCCACTTAAGGACTGTGGAATTTTTAGTAGCTGAACAATGTTATATCAATGGTTATGGAGATTTGGAGGTCCTCCAGTTATCCGTGGGAATGACTGACATATACACCTTTGCTCCCACACACTTTAGCGGCTCTAGAGGGACTGGTGAGCAAAGCGACAATTAAATCCTTAGTCTTGTGACAGAGACTTTTAAATACTCACCAGCAATTAAATCAGACCTCAAATGACAGGCCAAATCTCTATTCACATAGAAAGTCACAGAAACCTACCCGTTTGGAAGGAGACCAATTAGGAAAGGGATTATTTGCAGGAATAAGACATACATGGCTGGGACCATACGCTTACAGAGACTTTCTTCACTTATGGATAACACCATGGTCTTCTTGAAGTCCATATTAAAGTGCTCCCTTACATCCTCTAGGTAGCATCCACCTGTATTTACCCCTAGAGGGCTAGTCAACCACTGAACAGGAAGTTATTAGTATGTTTTTGCTCTCCTTAATGTGCTTGCACTCTGGATCAGGTCTTTCTTTGCAGATTCTGAATACTCTAGGGGACACTCAGCTTTGGGGCACAGCAGCTGGGATCATGCCAGTTCCCACCAGCGTTTTGCTCAGGGAAATGGGCCGGACCCAGAGCTTTTCTGCTAAGGCAATTTTGAAGTTTCTTTAAGAAACATACAAGCAGTGTTGCCAAATTGGGGGGTACTGTGACGTGAAGAATAAAGAGTAGGCTCAGTTTATAAACTGAAAGTTTAGATGCCTGCTCAGCTATTTCCAGTGTCCTTGACTAGAAAAGCCTGAAACTACCAGCTGCCACTTCTACAAAATGCAGATTTTAACTCTTTCATTAAATGTGGCTGTATTCTCCACATTAAAACATTACAAAAAGGACCCAATCACATTTCCTATCTGCTATGTAGGTTATTGTGAATGTATTTGAGTAATCTGTAAAACATCTGATTATCTGATTTCAAAGGTTATTTTTCTTTTTAATGTTCACTCTGTTGTCTTTTTTATTCTTATACTCATTCCCCTTTTAATCTTAAGGACATACAATAAAAAAGAAACACATGCCTACGCTAAAGCTTTGGCCCAAGTTCTGCTTCAATTCACAAGAGTTTTCTGCTGACTTCAGAGGGAAGAGATCAGATTCCAAAAGAGAAAACAATGTTTAAGAAAGAAACATTTAGTTAGATTAAACCCCACATTTCTTGACATCAGTTCACATTGCTACACGGATGATAATGCGAAGGTCGTGTGCTCTGAACTATACAAATATTCTCAGCATGGCACAGTTTATGGCAGCAACTGTGCGAATATCAAAATCTGCAGACAAATTATTTGGAAGAGCTTGTACCATGTGTAAAACCAGGAATTATCCTCATTAGGAATGTCTGGTGTCTGTTACATATCTGATCTAAAAATGAGATTGCAAACACCGAAGGAGTAGAAGGCAGGGTTCTTCTTTGATTTATAATATTCTGAAGATTTCATTTTCATTAGGTTTATACTGGCTTAATCAAGAGTCAACTTAGACACAGAAAATTTCAGAATGTAATACAGCTTGGTTCTTTATAAAAAGACGTTTATGTGATGTACTCCTAATGTCACATACAAAAAACCAGCAACTGATGGAATGCAGGCTTTACATCACGGGCAGGGGACCTGAGACACTTCAGCTCTTAGCAGCTTGCTCCAGTCTAGCCTAGCTAAGTATGATCAAACACTTACCAGCCCACAGTTATCTCACAATCTCCATAAAAGGAGCTTGTTGTTAGCTCAGCTAACGGGTATTTGACAAAAATACCACCACACCTAACATTTTTATTGTTAAGTTTCAGGTTAGCACTTCTAAGATTAGAGATAGCCTCCTCAGAGAAGACTTGAGATGTATGCATGGGGTAACATAGAAATCCCTGGTCTGCTGATTTCCACATTGATATGATCCATGCCAGAGGATCTGAAATTTTAGGGACTAACTATCACAGTGACATGTCTGACAGAACTGATGAAAAAAGGAAGGTTAAATAACCATATATATTCTAGGGCAATGGAAGAGCTAAGGAATCTGAGACAGTTAAGCTTGCCTCAATGCTAGCAGAACAAAAGCAAGAGCTCCTTGGGATGCTGTTCCTCATCCCTTGCTGATACAAATTTTCCGCAGAGCCCTCAGGAATCCCAGCTGCTCCCACACAGAGCACTTCCCAAGTGGGAAAGATCCACAAGATATCCTTCTCTCTCAAGCAGTAGAGAAAAACCATTGTAACTTCTGATCCTTCATCCAAAGCTGAGGGAAAAGGAAAGCCGGGGAGAAGACTGGCATATGGTCACTTCTTAGCTGATCATACACGACTTAGTTCAGAAAACAAACTAAGATTTGGATCCATTCCAAGTTATGGGATATCACTTGGGTGGTAAACGTAGTTCACTAATTGAACAGCTACACTGGGTATCTTTTTCTTTCTTTTTTTTTTTTTCCTGCAGGGCTCTGACAAACAAGTTTATACACAACCTTAACACTCTGTTTCCAATTCCTGCTTTCAGTTGTTCATAATTTTGCTGCAGTCAAAACAATGTTAATTAAGTTAAGCTGCCTGTGTAATAAATACTAAAAATGTCAGAAGTAACTCTGACCCTCTATGCATAGCAGAAAACAGGCTATCACATAATATTTTTTCTGTAATTCATTTATTGCATTGGGCAAACAGTAAGCTACTCTTTCTAAGGCACTGGACCAGTTCCAGGAGATCTGTTTCTCCCCCCAGTTCTGCCACAAAGATGCTATATGAAATATCATCATAAAGGTGCTATGTTCTAGTCAAAGGACCACCTAAACTTCTTGAAAAAATCCTGGGATCATCTTTTGCAGCACTTCCATGATTGTTTCATCTAACTAAATAGCTAAACATTCAAACTTTGGTTTTGGCCATCTTGCTTGCTTTGTTTTATGTACAGGAATATGGGATGCCTTATAGTGCATCAGTAGTCACAGACCATGGGTTAAAAAGCATGGTGTTCAGGATTGACTTAAGCCTTAATTTTGACATTTACTTAATGAGGCAAATTTGACTTCGAAAGCTTGACATTTTAGTGTTTCTTTGTATGTTGTCCGGGGGTTTGCCTACAAGGTTTGTAGGTAACTGGGCTTGACCACAAAACACTGTCTCTTTAGTTGTTTCACCTCTGAAGCAATCAGGGCAGCCATTTCCTCCAAATTCTTATACATACATAGAATTAGTTTGGCTTTGTGCAGTACAGTAACTATCTGTAATGAAAATAAAATTGCTGCCTTCCTATTGCTTCCTATCGTTTCCTGTATTCCTGTCAATTGATTTTTGCCCTTTTTTTTTTTTTTATCTGATACAACTAGAGAACATTTTTTTCCAAGCAGAGGTGAGATACAAATGAATCACTTTGATTCCACCAAGTCCCTCATTCATAAGGTGAAGAAATCATGCTCTAGGGGATGGATTGTATCCCTTGAAATCTTGCTGTAGGGGGTAGATTGTACCCCTTGACCAACTGATGATAGAAAATCCTTCCATCTCATGGATTTTTGTTATTACAGAAGAAGCATCCAGGCAAGATCATGCTGATCGTTGTTACGCAATCTGTAGTGCAATCAACCACATAACCATCTGTATCTCTTGAGCCCAATACAACTTAACACACAAAAGCCCTCAGGTAATGGTCATGGGAAATACCACCTTCTCCTTCAGCATCCACGAATTTAAATTCTCATTCCCCTGTGAATTAATGCAAGTATTTTGTCTCTATGAATCCAATCTTATGTTTAATATACAAAGCTGTAGCAAATAGCTGTGTGACTATCAGAAGACTAATTTATCTCAGGTTGGAAGTGTAACAACAATTTGTAACAGTCTTACCCAGAATGTTAAAAGTGGTCTTTTTCTACCACAGAACTTTTGAAAAAATGTCTTTAGGAATTAAAAACCCCTACAAAACACATTATGCTTCTTTAAAAGTTCATGAATTATTACTCACATTGAGTTGTGAATCAAAGTGAACATTGGAATTAAAGTGCACGATCTTTCACATCAGACAGCTTATGTTCTCGATGTATAAATAAAAGAAAAAGTAAGATGATGCAGTGCTTTCCTACGACTCTAAAGAAGAATCTAGATCCATCAGATCTAGAATCAGAACCAAATTAAATTTAATTCTGTTTGTGTGTACCTAGGTTAGCAATTTTTCAGCAAAACTTTATTTTTAGATTTCTATTTCATATGTAACCTTCTTTTTAGAAGTTACAGTGAGGCATACACAGAATGAAAAATATACTGTGCAGTGAATACTGAATATACTGTCTTGTTGAGCTTATAACTTGGTTATTTTTGTAAGTAGTTTCCTATCACATATATGCAATCCATCTCTAAGAATAACATGGGACACCTAATTGTACAAACCATTTATAGAAGACAATGAGGTCTTGGTTATGTATCCATGAGGTGGATTTTGTAAACATATATAAGAAAGCAAAGCTTGAATTAGTAAACCTGTATTTCAAGAAAGCAATGCAGAGAGAATAAAGTTAGCATTTACTTGTGGGTGTTACGTGTTAAGTACTGCAAGCAAGGTATAATTTACTAATCTGAGTCAAGCCATAACAACAAGCCTACTTTATTAATTTGGTGCTTTCTGTTCCATGGAGGAGATAAGATAGTTGTAGAAGCCAAAACAGAGACTTAATACACAAAGTTTTGAACTCTCTAACATATTCAGCAAACAGAACAAAATTCTGCAGAGATTAAACTGTTCCCATTAAGAAGGTTCAGGCATGCTGTCAAGGCAGCCAGTATAGCAAGTTTAGTGCAACAGCTGCCCTGTAAATAGAGGACAATATTTTCCAGGGATTTGATATCTTCACCAGCACTTGTCAAGATGGACTTAAATCCACAGAAAAGCAGTCCTCTGTAACAGTGACATTGTTTTTTGCTCTGGACTACATATATTTAGTCATCCAGACAAGATTGAGTTTGCAATACCCTCTGCTGTCTTTGAGAAATCCATTGAATTAATGGTGTTCTTGTATTATGTGCTGTTGACACTCCAACATTGAGTATGTTTAATTTATCTGACATGCACAGATGACATCAGTCCATTTTCCTGATCTATTCTTTTCACCTTTCTTGCAGCAAACATGGACTACCTTTTTCAGCAGTAAAGCTGCAGTCATTTTTAAGTGAAGATTAAGTTTACTATATGCAGTTCATTTGCAAATCCACAAAACAGCAACGAAATGGTTCACAGAAAAATTTATGGATCAGCAGTTATCTGCAAAACCTCAGGCACAAAAATGGAGCCACATTCATCTTCACAAAAAAATAGAAAAAAAAGAAGAAAAAAAAAGTAAAATAAGAAACTTAAGACCCTAAGAATCTAAAATGTATCCTAGCATTCTAGCATAGAGATTTAAAGCTCCCATAGGCCTTGAATGCTCTGAAAAAGTTATATAGCTTATTTACAGTAAATTACAAGTTTTGTTTCAGTCATATTGTCACTCCTAGATGAGGGAGATAAAAGGTTCTGATTTATGAAATCCTGCGTAGCTGTTTGGCAAATACTGAAGATCATCAGGCCTTACTCAATACATTTATAGTCCAGTTTCTATATTACAGATAGAGATTCAAAGATAAATATTTCACAAGGCATAATCTTAACTGCCTTAGAAAACCTACCAGGATTTTAGTTTTAACTGCTACTTGCAGTGAAAATATAAAAGGCAAGAATCTATGCTTACAAAATGTTCAAACTGATATTCTTAGGCCATATTGCAACCTGAACTCCCATGGTTTCCAGGGACTATAGTATGAACAACACTTCAGGAATGTGAAGTATACTGAATGTACTATTTCAGACATCTGAAATAAAATTCCATAGGCCAGCTTTTCTATTGGAAGGAAAAAAAGATTTTTTCTTGTAGGAAAATGGGACTTGATGAAAGCACCCTTGCCCATGCAACTTAAAGAATGCCATCACCTGTCTCAGTAACAGACTGATAAAAGTTACTTCAGTAGTTGCAACTCATAACAGGACTTTTGAAAATAATAACCAGACTTATAAAAAGAACAACCCCATGCTGCGTGTTGTAAACTATTCATATTTTTTCCTGGGTCAGCTTTACTGTACAGAGAAGAATTACAGTCTTTGTTGCTGTTTTTGAGATTTTAAAAACTTTCCAGGAGGAGAGGAGATGGGTAGGACCGGCTAACTATTCAGTCTGGGAATTTGCTTAGAGCAATTAAATTAAAACCACAAAATCACAGAATAATTTAGGTAAGAAAGGATCTCTGCCTACCCCAATTCCCTCAAAATGGCAGGTTTCTCACAGCCTTGTCATGCCAAGTTCGGGCTCTCTCCAAGGATGGAGATTCCTGTCACTGTACACCAGTCAGCATGGTGTGTCTCTGTCTGTTCTGCAACCTCCCTCCCATTAGGTGGGTTATGAGAAAAGCAAGATCCTCTCTTAGCTTTCTCTTCTGCAAGCTGAAGAAAGTGTCTCGTTGTACATCATATGCACTATTCATTGATCATCTTGGTTGTGCTCCACTGGACCCTCTACAGTATGTCAGTGTCCTTATACTGGAGAGCCCAATACTCACAAGTAACAAGTGAAGGCTCTTATATATTCTATACCATACATGTACTATATATGCATACATATGCAACGGGGAATGGGAGAAGGCAAATATACTTTGCATTCCAAAATAGTATTGTCTTTTGTTTAGACTTTCAATTTTAGGTCCTCATTACTTTAATTATTTTAACTGAAAATTTAAATGTAATTACATTTAATTGCCATATAAATAATTTACTGTATCTGAGGAAAAAAAAAAGTCAGTATCTGTGGGTCTTAAGCTGCAGGCACGTTTAATTCTGGGTGAAAAATCATACATGCTGTAGCTGCTTTTCCCTGTTGAAGGCAGAAAGGTAGAAACCAAACTCTGGAAATGCTAAAATTATTTAAAGAAACAGTAAGTGTTTGGGAAATTAGCATTAACTACACCATTATTCAGGAAAGCACACACAGTGAGTGTTCACACAGTCACAACACATTACAAACGAAACCAAAAAACCACCAATGTTCAGTCATGTGGGCTGGCAGTGACAAGCTAGAGCATTCCCCTGCGGAGAGAAGGCTCTTTCTGAAGTTTACTTCCTTCTAAGATAGGATGGCTTCTCGCCCCTGCAGGCAGCAGATGAGGTCTGCCCAAAGAGCTTGCTTCCAATTTTGTGGTTAATATACTTCCAAGAATTATAATCCCAACTGTGAGGGAGAACTCTTTTCTTAAGTGATATAAATTACCTAGTGCAAAAAGTGGTGAGGACAGTCTTATTCTGGTCCAGGCTGGGCTTAGTCCAGTTTGTGTTACATCAACTGCTTTAACCAAATGGAGACCAAACCATTCCTAAGCCAAATAAAGTGCCTTTGTGGAGGTTTGCAACTGCATAATCTAAGCAGAACAATTTGGGGTGGATATAATACAGCAGCCTAAATTTTTGTAAAGACTTACATAGTGGAATAAAAATAGAAATGATTGGGGGGATGAATTATGGGGGGAAGTGTTTTGCTGCCATTTTTCTTTTTGTTCTTTTTTTGCTTTGCTATTGTCATTCAGCTTAGCAGATGAATCAGAACACTCCTAACACTGCCTTTTTGAAAAAGTCAAGTATCTCTGAGAGATTTTATTTGAAAGACATCTTTTTTTCTTTCTCCTTTATCATCCATGCATCACTTCCAGTGATTTAAATGGGGCCAGAATAATATTGCAAGTATTTGCAGAGGTGCTTTGCTTGGGATAGTAATATAAGCATTTTCTACAGGCAGAATTCTGGTTTCTACATGTGTTCATTATTTTACTTCTCTAATGCCTTTTTCTCATTCTGATAACACTAGTAATCCAGCCTCCATTAATTTTACAAGGAAAATACTTCTAAAGGATATTGCACTTTGCCTGGGTAATGCCTGTTCTTGATCAGTGATTATACAAAGATTGTTTGAACAAAGAAGTCACACTGGCTTGAGTTAAGTGTTTTAAAAAAAAAACAAACAAAACACCACAATGTATTTAGGTCAGTACAAATTCCTAGTTGGAAACTTATAGATAATCTTAAATCTTTAGCCATACAAACTTTCAATATTTTACTGCACAAAGCAGTGTCCACAAAAAAAAATTGCGCTAAAATAACAAGCTAATTTTAAGAAATCCCATTGCATTTTTAAGTTAAATGAGGCCTGGCAAATGCCCCCCAGTTTTATTTTCAGAGAAGGAAGCATCATCTTTGGAAGGAAGCACCTCCTCCCCCTACTAAAGTTGTACAACTGTAACCAATTGCTTCATGAGCGTGCAACCTGATTACATTTCTTTTGTTTGAGATGGAGTTGAAAGGAGCAGCTTCAGCTGTAGGTGAACTCAATTGCTGTTTGCCAAGATTTAGTGACTTTTGTTTCTTATTTAAGGGTTTGGGATCTTGCTGAACGAATTTTTTAATTACTAAAAGAAAAAAATAGATTGTCAGAGAGACAATGATAAAGGCGTGTTTCATCTGTATTAGGTAACATATAAACCTAACTCAACAAAATACATTTGTAGTATAATATACATATTTGTTAATAATAACATGTTCTGTAAGTTTTACCCCTATGCTTTTTGCAGTGTAGAACCACTGCATCACTTTCTTTCAAGTTTTCCTAGCCTCTGGCATTATTGAGGCCTTCTAATAGGATTTTATTAGTTGACTCTCCAGTTAGCACTGTGAGAAGAAGCAAGGCAGTGTCTTGCAGTCCAGAATTACCAACTACGATCCCTTCTCCCTTTTAGGTTAAATGGCGGTTTCACCCTCCTGACAAAGTTGTCAGAAAACCCAGGCAATCCACTAAACAAATAAGCAGACCTATCAAAACCCTATCACAAATAAAGTAAGTATATGTATCTGTGTGTGTGTGCATATGTGCATATTTTTACACATACATATGTATCTGCATATTTGTATATATAAAGAATGTGTGTGTATAAAAACAATATAAAAAACCTGACTTTATGAACAATTCCCAAAATCCCAAACCTCAAATCCATGCTCAAGCAACAGTCAGCTTCAAGAAGCAATAAGCAATGGAGAAAAGGTAGTCCTGAAATACAATAAGCTTGCTCTACTACAAACCAAGAAAAGAAGATCCAATGGCCCAGGGCCCTAGAGAAGGCTGCTTTGTCACAACTCTCCTTAAACCATTCACCCTCAATCTACTTTAAATTTAGGGATGCCACAGAATCCTTGTGCTACTTCTGATGAGTCCAAAGGAAAAATAAGGCCTTTGTTTGTGCCTCTGTTAGAAAAGCTTTAAGGGATCTGCAAACACTAAAAAATGATGGTTTTGAGCCAGGCACCTCAGCTGGCCTCAGGCAATTTCACAGAGTTGGAGAATATATCTCAGCTAAGTAGAACTCTAAGTAATTTATGGTTTTACAGATCACAGCCAACAGCTAGAAAGAAGCCCAGAAGCCAGAAGGCAGACAACACAAGAAAGACTTATAATGTAGCTGGGAAAGAGATGCTCCTTAATAAGCAAATCACCAATTTTTTCTGCAGTGGCTCCAAATTGTTTGAGATGAGGTCTTCTAATGGAGTAGTCTACAGGAAAATCACCAGCATGTATAACATAACAGAATTGCACTGTCCTACTGAGTCACAACACCCTCACAATCTTCTTTGTATTAGCTGTCTGCTCTCCCTTGCACTAGATCCTCTGTCCCATGGGCTTATGATGGGCTCATCTCAAGATGGGATGAAATTGACCACTCCCCCCAAAAAAACCCTACAGCCTTGCCATCCTTGAACAGGCAGCTTCTATCCCTGCTGACAAGAGAGGAGAGAATGAACAGCTAGGTGTCTAACAGGGTAGTCAAAGACCTTGTGAAATCAATGAGATAGAAACCATGATTATCTCTTCCAGTTGTTGTACCACCTTGCTTTTACCTTGATTAAGTCAAAACTGCTGATCTTTATCCATCCCAACCACTTTCTCCTGCTACTAATAAAGCCAGCTTTGTCACCAAGTGTTGAAATGAGGTACAAAAGACTCTGCATATTCTAATGACCACCTACATGTACTAAATGAGGGGAAACAAGCAGATGTTGTTTGGAACATCTGCTGTTTGTATGGAACTCAGTGAGGCGACAATCTTTGGCCACTGGAAATGCTCAGCAAGGTGAGAATGCCACCATCCAGTGAGTACCTCATTCATTCTTAATAGCATATAAGACAGAACCATTTTGTGATCCAAGGCACAGAGAACCTTAACACCATCAGCACAGATCTTAACCCATCTCCAGGAGGAGATGACAATGTGCTTCTATTCTGTTCACCACTTAGCAAACAAAATGATGTAGGTAAGGTAGCACTGTGGCCAAAAGACAGTATGTTAACTGTCCCCATACACCCTCAAAACTGAAATAGAAAAATACTAGATTAACATCTGGTAATAAGAGTATTGGGTAATAATTAGCAATAGATTATCAGTAGACAGTGAGGAAACTATGTCCTTCAAGCCAAATTGAGAGTTTATGGTCCTTAAAAAAGCACTGACAACTACTGTCCTACTGTCACTATGGGACCCAACACTTCCCCATACACTTCCAGAAGTAAGAAGGAGATAAGTCTCAAACATAAGAGGGAATTAGAAGTGCTCCTAAAACTTGTTATGCCAGTGAAAAATGCTGGCAATGAGGCTGTGGCCCTCTTTGCACTTCTACTCCTCCCCTGCAAATGAACAGTCCTGACAGAATTGAGCGGCATTACCCACAAAGTAAGAGGCAGTTTTCTTGCAGTGAAGAATATTCAAACAAGTTGGATGAGCAATGCTGGTCTGGACTTACTTAACCTGTCCAGAAAAATAAAATCTGCTGATTATGATTATGCAGGTGCTGTGAGCATAAACTTCCCCATTTCTTAAGGATGAGAAGTCTGGCCTGATGACTCCAGACACAGATTTAGCTTGGAGTTTTCTATGAAGTAGACCTCTCATCTGAAAATACCCTGCACTAGCATAAGCCTACTCTGTAAAATGAAGAGGGGCACTGGAAACATGCTTAAATCAGCAACAACAGTAGTTTTGAGGGATAAACAGTCCTTAGATTCACTAAGGTCCTTAAGACATGTCCTTAAAACTCACGACCACGTCAAATGCTCCCACCTGGAACTTAAGCAGTAGTGAGTAAAATAAAGGCCATTTGCTTCCACTTGACCAAACTTTCTAAATTTCTTGTACACCAACAGACTGCCCTTCTTTTTGGTTTTGATTTGTCCTGGCTTATTAAGGTGACACACAGCAATTGGAGAAATAGTGTCACCTACGCTAGCCTCCTGTGGCCCTCCAGAGATTATTCTTTTTCTCTTAGACACACTGCTGTGAGGTGGGGGAATACGGTGTGCGAACCCTTCTCAGGGCTCATCACCATCACTTCACCAAGAAAATCATGTGCTCAAAAGTCAGGTTGAGCCACCATCATTGCTATTCCGTAACATCAAAGGTGCAGAAGGCAGCCACTGTAGAATTGAGGATATTGCCTGAGTACTTTTAATATGTTTATCAAACAAACTGACATCCCAGAGGAAGGAAGAAAAAGTATTTGGCTCCTGCTTCCCCAGACAGCAAAAATGAAAGAAAACCAGAACAAAACCAAAACAAAGTGAATTATAAATTCCCCACTGCCAACCTTGACGCTGCAGATCAGACAGAAGAACTGTACTCAGAAAACACTAATGCTGCAAAGGAGCTGTGAACTGCAGGTAAACCTGTGTAAGTGTAGAACTCCTCTGACTTCAGCTGGGGTTAGTTAAAGGACAGGGAAAAGGAATCCATCTGCTTTCTATGATCAGAGCTTAGATCAGCTGTGGAAAACTTGCAGTATGGAGGTAAGGGTACAGCCAGAGTACCACATCACATGGTCTGATTTTTCTACTGTCTACTCTTTTCTCTGAAATCCTACCCCAAATGAAACCTGCAACTTTTATGGATCTAATATAGTTTACTTCAGCTGAAAGGTCCTTCTAACCTACATAATACTACATAATACATGAAGTTCAAAGATTTAATTATTCTTTTATCCATATAAAAATTATTGTGACAGTGCTCAAAGGACAAAGCGGTTGCCAAAAAAAGGCCAACCAGCAACATCTGAATACTAAACCAAATAGAAGATGGAAAGAAAATAGCTACATATTAAGAGTTTTTTAATTAAATTATATTTCAATATGCACCTCAAAGAATCACTTCAGGTTTAAAATTTAATAGGTAATATCTGTGTGTACTTTCAAGACAACACAATGTGAAAAATGCAGTTTCTCAAGCTACAGCTAAGCTGGAAATGTGCTACATAATCCAGTTGAAGGCAAAGTGTGAACCTGCAAATGCTCGAGTACATTTCTATTATGTCATATCTGTTAAACACATAAGAAGAAGCCTCTAATTCTACTTTTCGATAAATTCACACATCTGTTTACCCCAAATATCTACAAAATAAAGTATTAAAAATAGATGTAGAACAACAACAAAAAAATCATGACATGTATGCACTGGCAAACCTTTTTCAGAGAAAAGCTAAGCATGGTTTTTATTTATTAAAGTTCCCTAAGTCTGTTTTTCTGGTACAATTTTGGGGGGTTAAATTATATGCTGGAAGAAGGATTGGTACAGGGAATGAATTAAGCACAAGTAATTCGAACCTCCAAACAAGAGCAAAAACAAGTGAATGAGCTCTTGCAAATAATATCTGTTCTGTCTGGTCCATGTACAGGATAAGGATTCTTGTTTCAACACATCCTGTGATGCTTTTGCAGGGCTGGCCATGTTCTAGTTACAATATAAACACACAGAAGTGGGAAAAATAACTGAAGATGTTTGTTTATGTGTACATATACACAGACACTACTACAAAGTTATATTGCCATTAAGAGTTTAGCAAGAAACAAACTGGAAAAGAGTAGAGCTTAGAATATGCCTTGTTTCTTCTGCAAGATTATGTATCTATGCCCATGGAACATTGTTTTCTCTTTTATGTACTGCAGATTGAAAAATGTGTTGTACAGTCAATAATTTGTTTAGGTTGAAATATGGTGAATTTGCAGGATGCAGATATAAAAGCTGGAAATAAGAAATAAGACACTTTAACATTCTACCAGTGCTTTATGGACCTTACTACAATACCACAGGTCTATCTTTTCTTATTTTACACCTTCCCTCACTAGGAGTTCCTGGCATCTAATGTAGAAGCACGTGAGCTTCTTTTGCTTCATACAAGATAACTGAGATGTTTTGAAGAGTGAATAATATCCAAGTTTGTTTCCAAATACTGCATTATGCATAAGCATTTTTTGTTTGTTTGTTTATAAAGCAGACCCATGACTTTCTGAGACTAAGATGAGCAGCTTTTTGTTTATGTAAAGCAGGAGCTTCTGCAGCTGTTTACAGATGAATTTCTGCAAAGTGCTGAATACCTAAAAATCACACTGAAGTCAATGGGTATATGCAAGTCAGAATACATACAAAACCAGTGGGGGTTTCAAGTAATTCTACATTGTTATGCAGATGAGGATAAGGATAAATTTTGTGGAAACATGCCAACTTTTTTTCTTTTTTAACATAAGATTTATGATGTAATCTACATTGAAAGGTATCAAAAGAATGCTTAAAGCCTTCACAACTATGCATTCTTCTGAAGGAAATAAGTGCATCTTAGCACTTTTCGTCAGCAGGCATTCTTATTTTCTATGCTAGAATTACATCCCCTGCCTACAATGGCAAAGAGCAAATACTGTCTTTGTGGAAGTGTTAGATCCTCATTCTTGATCATATGTCCTTTCCCATGTTTCTTTCAGATAACAGTTAGCATATTTTCTCCAAATTCCTTTTTATTTTTTCATACTACTGTACTATTCACCTGTGAGTTTTCTCATTTTGGATTTTTTGTATGGCACCATTTTAACATTCCACTTCAGTATTCCAGAGATTTTGCTTCTTTTATTCCTGTTCAATATTTACTTCCAATGATGCAATGCATTTGTGGATTTGAACAGATGATTCCAAGTAAACCATGAGTAGCTATCTGCTCAATGGAGGGCAGAGTACCTGCATAGGTCCTCACCTGCTACTGGAGAACTACATAAATTGTCACTAGTTGACGTTCTTTTGTTCAGAATTGTAGCAGCCATATTCAGTCCTCATGATTCATGAGACGATAACAGGCATGTTATTTGTATCACCGATTTAAGCTGTCAGAAGAAATACGTGTTTATTCGACAAACCACTCTCAGTGGTGATTGCAAGTGATTTGCAATATTCTTGCAGCTGAGCTTCTGACAGTTTGTTCTCCACAGAAGATCATTTAAGAGGTTTACTAAGATGGGTGTTTCTTTCATTTGTAAATGCTTCTCATTCCAAACTGTGAGTCTCCTTTCCAATGATGTCAAGCTCCACAGTCAACGATCCCGGAGCCTCTGGTTACATGATTTCTTTTTCTTAGACACAGCAAACCATTCCTAGTGCTGTAAGTACCGTTTATGTCAAAGCCACCTTCTTCCTAACCTAACTTGAGAATATGAGAACGGCATGTCTTTTAAGAATGGGAAGAATTCCCTGTGTAATTGCCTGCCTGAACACTGGGGATTCTCCGACCCTATGTATGATTTAGCAAGTAGATTTTTGCTGGCATCTATGCCTCAGTGCAGAATTCTCCCTGTCACCAGTATTCTTGGCTCAGTGAAGAATTTTTAAATGGGAAATTCTCAGGCTAAACAGAAGACAGTCTGTTCTGAATTTGCAGACTCTAAAATACACAGCTCCCTGTGACTGGGAAATCCAGAAACGAGGGACCTGGATTATCCTAGGTGAATTTTGATTTGGGGAAGAGAAATAAGTGAATAGGAAGGAAAACATAAGATGGCATCAAACAACGTAGGACTTGTGTCCTATGTCTTTGCAGTCCAGATCACTGACGTAAGTTAGAACTGCCTTAGCATTGCTTTAAATCACCCTCTATCTATAGCGTCCTAAATGATCTTCAGGGTCAGAGGATAAGAGAGTATGACATCATTTGTGATGCCACTACTACTCCAAAGAAAACTAGGGAGTGCTCATCCTAATTTAAGATTCTTTTTCTTGTGTGTGAAAATGACACTGTCTCCATACATTTTTGGATGAATGTAACTTTTTAATTGACTTAATGAATTATTATGTCAGTAGGTGCCATGAAATCTGGTGACAAGTCAGGTACTCAAGTTAGGAAGTGAAAGTAGAAAAGGCAAAAATTTCAGAATTATAGGCTTCTGCATTTTTGAGATGCTGTAAAAGCTGTTAAATTGAAAGCTTCATTCTACACTTTAACCCCCATTAAATAAGTTTACCTTTCACTGAGATAAACTTACAAAACTCTGTTATTTTTCTAGCCAGTTATTTTAAAAAGTGTGTATTGACTATCTTCACTTGTCTGAGTGAAATAACATAAAAGGTTTTAGTAAACCCATAGTAAAAATAGAGTAGGTTACTTAATATCTATGTAATTGCAGGTTCTTACAAGAGACCGCTGAAATAGTTTGCATTTTATAAATCCAAGGCAGACTAACATTGGTACAGTGGTTTGTGCTATAACATCATGTTGGCTCCCAATTTCTTGAAGTAGTCAAAAGAAGTCAAGATAATTCCTTTTTCCCAGGCTACAGGTAACTGGAAATACAGAGGCAGCTTTGATCTCCTATTTATCTGAAGTTTGTCCTTCTGAAAATGTGGAAGTCTCTCAAAAAGTTCAACTAAGCAGGATTTCTATCTATTGTTTTGGGGCATCTGGAACTAGTGGGAATACAGAGCTTTTCCAGCTTAACATTTTGTTTTTCCACTGCACCCTGAAGCTACACAGTGTACTGCCAAGAGAAAACTAATTCAGCAGTATAAATTAAAAATAGGATTCTTGTGACACAAACTGCATAAATACATTTCACTTGTATAATTATTTTGCAGCAGTGATATGTCTCCGCTATGAAATCTTCCCAAATCGTGCAACATGTCTTAGATGGCCATTATGCAGATGCAAGCTGAAATACAATTATTAAAATTGTTATTAAAAAACGCAACAGTAAATTTTTTTAGGGGAAGCTGTTGCCTACCATTTCTTTATAATAATCAATTATCCTCGGTTTATTTTTTCTTTAGAACAAACATAAGTAAGTATTTTCACATATGACTTCAAAAGTGTAAAAATCAGAACTGTAGTAAGATTGCAATTTTAAAAAGTTTCACAGATTCATATTGTCCTTGCATAAGAGTCATAACAATCATCTCAGTAATGCTCCCCCATTATAAATGCAGCTGAAAACAAGTACTTAAACTATGCTTAAATAATAGCAAATATTAGCTTTTCCTTATTATTTGACAGAAGGGTGGTGTCTTCAGTAAAAGCCTTATCACCCTCAAAGCACCAAGGGCAGCAACTGCAAAGTTTTTCAAATTCGGACCTTCTAGCCTTTCAGAGAGCATTAGGGCAGAATAATCAACTTTTGTGAATCTAGAGCAATATGAGTGGTTAGTAGCAATCTACCTTCAGGTAAGGCCCAGCAGTTAGAGCAGTTAATGACCACAAGTTGTTAGTAAAAATTGGTTATTAGAAAGACCAGCAGTCAAAAAGTCATTGAAAAAGTTCTAAGAGCCAGACCATCCAAGGAGATAATGGATCCAAGACTATAAACCATCAGTTTAAGGATTAAGTGAATTAAAATTACTCTAAACATGCTTCTTACTTTATTGAAATGGACTTAAAGTTAAGCACAAAGATATGAAGTTAGTGAAGAAAAGACGCAGCCCTAACATATGCATTTATAAGCATATAATCAGATGATGTAGAAATCTACTCAATTAATCAGCCCTCAGCCTTGTACAGAGAGGTCTGAATAGTAGCACATCCTCCTCACATGCTATCCTGCTCTCATTTGTGCTTAAGAGTCTGCCTAAGCTGAAATGATTTGTTAAACTAAAGGTTTTAGGGGCCTTCAAAACAACTTCTTCAAAAACCAAATAAAACAAGAGTACCAGCTGTTTGAGCTTTTTCTCAGCTCCACTTATTTAAAGTATCCTTTAAGACAGCTATTATCACCTCTGAAATAGATCTACTCAGCAATTAGCCCTGGCTAGACAAATCACTTGAGTCTAATTTCCATTTATTTCTCCCACAGAATGACAGGGGCAACTTCTGAGTACTTTTCCTTGGTTTGCCAGTTTGTCATATGGATACCCTAGTTCTCTAGTCTAGTAAAGCTTGAATACAAAAATGATCATTCATAAGAAAGAGCTTTAAAACATATTGGACTGAGTAAACGACCGCTAAGAATTTTGATAAAATTACTCTGTTTCCCAAGTACTTGAAAAAATAACAAGCACGCGGAGTATGTGATCTTTCTACAAACACCACTTATTACCATGACGTAATGTATTTTGGCTGTAATACATAGATGGCAACACGACAGGGGTGAATCAGGGATGAGAAGAGTTAAATCTGGGGTATTCTTCACTAGGTTTGTCCATGCTTGTCTGTCATGGGCCTGGTCCCTTGCCCTGACACCAAAACCAGTGGCAGAAGGCCCTTGACTGTGCTGGGAAGAAAACTCTCCTGATTCTAAGGAAGTAAAAACCCAAACAAACAATAAAAAACAAAACAGGGACACTGTTCCAAGTGCTTAAATCATGCGGAAAATAATATTAAGTGGTTTAACAATTCTAACTTCCAGTGAAGCCATCAAAGCAGAATATCTACAAAACTGGGCCCTACAGAGTAGGACAAGTAGTTTCATTACAAGATACTGACCTGAATCCTTACCCTGACTTTCTAGCTCTTCTTGACTGCTGCAAGAGTTAAGTGCTTTCCAAGATCAGAAGGTCTCAAAAGTCCAGAGAATTTAGCAAAAAATGAATGAAGAGAGACTTGCAGCTAACTGCACAAGCTCACACACCAGAAAGCAATCATTACATTGTCTATTGATAGCAGGTGGTTAACCATGAATGTTTATTAGTTGACAGCTACAAAATTACTTTGATTTCTTTGTAGGTGACCAGTGTTCTTTGTTAATAGCTATTAAAAGTTATTGATATCAACCCAATCTCCATTAGTTTTGTTTCATAACAAATGGGCTAAATCATTTATCTGTTGACCGTGATGGATCAGCCATATGAAATTCTTATATTTAATACTCAATCTGATTAATCCCAATTTTCTGCCTTAGAAGTTTTCTTTTTGAATCATGCCAGTGATCAACACTGAGGGAGTGCCTACCCACATGCAATGTAAAATCTACAGTTCTGATATTGCTAATGGTGCTGAAGATTCATGCTTATCAAAACCACGATAGGTTTAAAAAGGCCTATGTGTTTGACTAAACAAATTAGCCTCTGAACCTGCAATTTATTAGAGAAGATGCTTATCTTACAATTTTGCTCCTCTGCCCCACTCGCCATTTATTGCTTTATGTCTTGATCACACAGGCACTTGCACAAACCCGATTTTGTGGCTTTCTTCACAACAGCAGCTTGCATGGCATGAGTTTCCAGGATCATGGTCTTAAGCAGGAACATCTCCTCCACTGAGTGAACTCACAGTGAGCAAGTTCCTTTGATAACATCAGAAAGACACTGAAGAAATTAGAATAGCAACCTGTGAAGTACCTATGCTTGAAACAGGGGGATCAAATGACATATGTCTGACACCAAAACCCTCTGTATCATTCAAAAGAATTACACATTTCCATGAACTGCCTAACAGCAGCAGCTCCCCAACCCTCCAGGCTTTATGTTGACTGCAGTCAACCCTGAACACGTACTGTGAACATGTAACATGTGTCCATGCTACCATTTGTTTTTTTAAGTTTAAAATTTACAATACTGTTACAGTTCTGTGGTTCAGCATTTCATAGCTATGCAAACTCTATTTCCAAACTCTAGCTCTGTGTGTTGAGGTAAGAGAAGGCTTCTTCTCATGGTATTTTTCTGGAAAGCAGGGTTTGTACTTTCTGTGTTTTCTTTGATATAAACTAAATGGAGTGGATTCATTATACTTCAAGATAAACACAATTAGATGAAGGTTAAAATCATCATGAAGGTGAAACATGGTTTAGTGGTGGTTTTGGCAGCCCTGGGGTAATGGTTGGTCTTGATGACCTTAAACGTCTTTTCCAACCTATTTGACTCGATGATCAGCAAAACATTAAAGTGAATGTGTATGAAAATGACTAAAACAACCTTCCAGATAAAGCTTGTTTTCTCACCCCAAACGATAGGTTCTCTGATACACAGGACATCAGAAACTTAGCTCCAAGATTCTTCATGCTTTAAGCAAATGGGTAAATACTCATCTTTCCATTCACTAACCACTCTACTGAATCGTTAGGCTTTGCTATTCTTTGGCTCCCACAGCAATGCTAGGAACATCCCCACCTGCAATACAGTTAATAAAATAGGCAAGGACTCTGCTTAGTCTCACATTCATGCTTAATTTTAGAGATAAAACCAGACTGGGATTGTTATCCATCAGCACTATCAGTAGAATCACTTATGTCTGAGCCTTATGTAGATTTTGAGGCTTTTTTTAGCCACACTTTTGCTCAAAATCATTAATAATACTGTAGAACCATATAAATATGGAAATAAAAGAAGGATGATTATAAAACACAAGTGGGGGGAGGAAGAGAAAAGCCTTCCTGACAAGCAACTTTTTTTTTTTTTTCCTTTTAATTTTAAATAAAGCTGTCTGCGAATTTGAGCCTAGGGAGACCTTCATTAAAACCAATTAATTAGTCAGCCTCTCTGCTGAATAGCTTTCTGGAGACAAAATCTCAAAACAGGGCTTGGTAGAAAGGTGTGTGAGCCTCCCGTTAACTGTCCCCTGCAGAGCCACAACCTCACACCCCTACCCCACCTCAGCAGGGTCGACACCGGGTGAGAAGGACCTGGCCCAGCGGCGGTAATTAGCAGCTTGGGAGGGCCGGAGCCCACCTGGGGCAGGGAGCCCTTGAGGCCTGGCGCGGCTGCCTCGGGCCTCCGGCGCGTCGCTGGGCAGGTGAAAGCTGGGTCTGGCGGCCTCGGCTCCCCTCAGGAAAAGAGCGACCGCCCCTCGGTTTAGTGACCTCGGTGAGAAGCTGGTTGCTTCCCTTCAGGTACAGCGGAGATGACGGCCGCGTTAGCAGCCAACTCCCGGCGCCTGGGAAAGCTCCCGGTCCGGGTACCACCTTCCTGGCCCCAGCACCTATCCCAGGAGCAGCTCCCCCCGGCCGTTACAGCAGCCCCAGGCCCCACCACCGCCTGCGAGAGGCTGAGGGGGAAAGTTATCGGCGGGGCGCGCCCTACTCTCCTCCCGTTCCCTCAGCCACCCGGCTCTGTGCGGGACGACAGCTTCCGCCGCCCCCGCGGCGAGGCGGCGCGGGTGTTCCCCGGCGGCGGGCGCAGAGGGCGGCCCGGGTGCCCCGCTCCTCCCGCTGCCGGCGGCCGCCGCCGGGGCAGCACAGCTGTTACAGAGCGGCGCTGGTCCCTCCTCCCAGCTGCGGCTGCCTCATCTCCCCCCACCCAGCCCGTCCCTCCCCTCCGCCGCTCCCGACGCTGCTGCTGCTGCCGCTGCTGCCACCACCTCCTCCTCCTCCTCCCCACCCCCACCCTCTCTCTCGCTCCCCATCTCTCTCGCTCCGTCCCGTTCCCCCCTTGCCCCCGCCTTTCCCCGCCCTGCCGCCGCCGGCCCTGGCAGAGCAGGCACCGCAGGGGGATCTCGATGTAACACCATGACAGGCATCGCCGCCGCCTCCTTCTTCTCCAACGCCTGCAGGTTTGGGGGCTGTGGGCTCCACTTCCCAACCTTGGCAGAGCTCATCGAGCACATTGAGGACAACCACATCGGTAAGTGCCCGCCTGGGCTGGGGCAGGGGCCGCGGCAGGGCAGGACGGCGGGAGGCGTGGGGGCCGCGTGTGCGGCAGCGGCGCGGGGTGGGGGGTGCACAAGGTGCAGCGGGAGCCGGGGCGCGGCGGCGGTCGCAGGGGGAGGGAGGTCGGCGGTCGAGGAGTGGCAGGAGCGGTCCTGCGGGCGACGTGGAGGGCTCCTCGGGGAGGCGGCGTGCGGCGCGGCGGCATGGGTGGGTGCGGGGGAGGCGTGCAGCCTGCCGGCCCTGGCGAGGGGGAGTTAGTTTGCATTGGCAGGAGGGAGCGCAGGAGCCCGGAGGAGGCAGTGGAGGAGGGAGGAGGACGGGCACAGCACGCCGCCTGCTGCTTCCGCCCCGGCTCTGGCTGTCAGGGCTCCGGGGAGGGAGGGAGCCGCCGCCGCGGCAGCCATTCCGCTTCCTCCTCCTCCCGCCGCCGCCACTGCGTCCTGTCAGCGCTGTTGCTAGGTGTGGTGGGGAGGACGGGTCGCGCTCCGGCCGCACCGGCCGCCGCAGCGCAGGAGGCGCTACTCGGCGGAGGGACGGCGTGAGGAAGACCGGGGCCGGCGGCGCTGTGGGCGTGGAGAGAGGGGTCGGCGGCGGGCGGGAGGCCAGGAGGGGCGGGCGGCCCGCGCCGCCGGTGCAGCGCCCGGGGCTGGCCGGGCGGGAGGCGAAAGCGGCCGCGCTGGGACCCGCTGTCGTTAGCCGCCCAGCCCAGGCTGCGGAGGGGAGTGCGGGCAGCGCTGCTCCTGGTCATCACCTGGAGGCTCGGCCCGGTGCCCCCCGCTCCTGTCGGCCGCCCGTCCCGCCAGGGGCGCGGGGGCGGGGCCGCCGCCGGGCCTGCGGGGCGATGACTCGTCAGTGCCTTCCCGACGAGGGCGCCTCATGGGCGGCGGGCGGGAGCGTGCGCAGGGGCCGCCGGGGCCGCCCCTCGGCAGCGCAGGCGGTGTCCAGGGGAGGAGGGGGCGGTGCACGGCTCCCGGCCGGCTGCGGGCGCCAACTTTCCCTCTCCCCCCTCCGGCGGAACCGGCCTGCCCGCGCCCGGCCGAGCCTGAGGCGCTGAGCCCGGCGGGGTCTGTCAGCCGGCACCGCGCCGCACAGTCCGGCTGCTAGCGAGGCATCGTGTCCCCAGCCGGACGTGGCACCGCCGCTGGGCCGCTGTCGTCCCGCGGCTTCACTCTTCGCCATCGGCAGGTGTGCTGCCCTGGCTTCCAGGCCGCTTCCCTTCTCAAACTTCTCGACTGTCTCTCGTTGCTAATAAAATACAGTGCTTAAACTGTCAAAAATTGAGCTAATTCTTTGAAGCAGTCCGAGTTTTAAAATCGGGGGAAAATACAGAAGTACCAAGAGACTAGAGACACCAGTGTTTCGCTGGAAGTATGAGGAAACAACACGCTGCTACAAAACAATGAAGCTAGCGTGTGTTTCAGTTTATTAAGTTTTAATAGGGAGGCCTGAATACCTGCAAAAAATCCCTAAAGCTTAAATTGCAAGTGTAACATTACGTTAATGTAGTGTTACAGGTCAGCGAGATGAAAGGTGCGGTTCTCATAATTATCACAATGCCTGGTATGAGGTAACAAAACCACATACCGCAAGACTCTGTAATTTATGACTCGGCGTGGTGCAAGCGTACTGTTGTGATATTGCTGGGGTTTTTGAGAATCTCGGCCTCCTAGCTTTCCCTACACCAGTTATGCACCCCATTCCACCAGAAAAGCTATGGGGAAACAAGTTTCCTAAAACGAAAGTTCGTAAGTCATCTTGTGTGTCCCTCAAGTGGATTATCAGCCCTTACATGCCACAGCCCACAGGGTGTCAGAAAAGATACAGGCAAGCAAGCCCACGTGGTCTGTGCATTGCTGTTTGATCCCTGATCAGCCGTCCTGAGACTTCTCTGTGGAGAGGAAAACTTCATGCTGAAATACTGTAATGTCTTAAAAATTGCGTATTCTGAGGCCAGTATTCATTTTTTTTCCCTGTCTCAAAGTATTACAGCTTAAACACGCACATACATTTAATTGAGAATGTCATTTGCCAAGACTTACAGGGCACACAACTGGAACTTGGCATGTACGGTGTCACGCATGCAGCTGACGTGAGTGCAGAATGGTGGAGAGTGACATAAGGTTGCTCATGCCTCATCTTTAATGTTTCACCTCAGTGTGATGGCAGGTTAAACTTGACCTGCTTGCAAATACATGATGTGGTGATGTTATGTTATTTGTCTGTATCAAACACTGGAAAAATCAGGGAGTTGCAGTGGTGACACTGAGTATGGATCCCAGTTCTCACATGGATGCTCAGCTGCATGGTTTTGTGTGTGTATGTGTGTGTGTGTGTGTGTGAGGGGCTCCCTACAGGGCCTGAAGAATGAGAATCTATGAAAGGTGAGCAGGTAAGCACTTGGCCAAAAGGTGATTAACCTTTCCAAAGACAGCTAGGAAATAATGGAGTAAATGTCCGAATAGGAGCTTATGTTAGAATTACTTTATAAGTCTGATGCAAGCAGCATCCGATTTTTGCTGTTATACAGGTCTAGGGATGTGCCCTCAAGTTTGTTGCTTTAGAAGTTGGCTGTAATTTTTAACTAACATGCCGTATAAAGATATATTGCTTCGGCCGTTCTGTGTGTGCTGCAGGAAAACAACTTGATTGGGTTACATTCCAGTATTTAAACAGTTTAAACCGAAGCGGACAATTGCTGGGCAAGGCGGTGTTACAGCACAGATCACAAACTTGATGCTGCAGACAGCTTTGTGAGGGAAGGTGTGTATGGCATGGGCTCTTGATGCTCTGGCTGCTGCAGTGCTGCTGCCCTGCCACATTTGGATGGGTTAATATTGGCTCACATCATCAGTGGAGTGCTGGCAAGAATTTGGCCATTCTTCAGAGCTGTACTGTGTCTGTGAAAAATGTATGAACAAATACTTATGAAGGGGTCTTCTTTTGGTTAACCTTGCACATAAAGCTTAACAGTATAAGGAAACACTGTTGGGGCATTCTGGGGACACAGTGTGTTTGGTTTCTGAGGAATTCTGTAGGCTCTTTTCTAATAACGCTCATGAATAATCATATGGAGATGAAATAATTCAGGGTACAGTGTTGGGTTTTTTCCTCTAGCATGTTAGTGGCTGCCTGATAAATTGCCAGTTACTTAAGTATCAGTGCAAATAACTTGGGAGAGTTATGGCCATTGGATGAAATATTCAACTCTGAGGTGGTGCTATGTGCCCACCAGCGTTTCAGCTGCTTTCTGGGTTTAGCATTTCTGTATTGAAGACTTGTGAAGAATTAGGCTAGTTCAGGAATACTGCTCTGGAGTCTTTCTTACAGCCCTACTGGTGTCATCTGCAATGAGATGTCATTCTGCAGGAGGAACTCTTCTGAGTTTGTAGCAATACTATCAAACTGTGTATTCACATTTTCTGTGGCTCACAGCTGAAAACAGACATTGATTTTAAACTGCTGATCTGTAAATGTTTCTCTGAGCTTTTTCTAGCAGCGTGTTGTCCAAGCAACCTGAAGTACTGTTACCCTCTCTGCAATTGTGCGAGAAGTGGGGCTTTTAGCTTGCCCTGCTAGGCTGTCTCCCTGCTTCTTGGTTTTGGCTGCTCCAGTCCCTTGCAGGTAGTTTAGTTGACTGATGTCTCTAGTCTGGGTGCAAAAGGCCTAATTTACTGCGCTTTGCCGGATTCACACTGTAGAATGGAATGGACTTAATCCAGTCAGTTCCCCAGAGTACTGCCAAGAGAGGAGGAAAAAGTAAGGGGACGCACACACACACACACAACACCAAGCCTGAACTGCTGAGTATTCAACTGTGTGCAACATGGCAGATCTGATTGCATATCTGCAGTCGTGGTCGTGTCATCAGCTGTGATTTTAGAAATGGCACCTCTGGTTCTACAGTGTTTCTGAAATTGGATTAACTCTTAACTTAGTGTAAGTAATCTGGGGCATTTTCAGCTGTTCATTGGAAGTCCAGGGGATCACACACTTTGGTTTCTGGGGGCTTAGGGGAGCTTCCCCCACAATTATTTGATTCTTCTTCAATTTACCCATAGTTGAACTGCATCCTTTAGAGTGGGGGTCAAGTAGCTCCTTAAAGGTAGTTGCTGATACTAAGTTTACTCTGATGCTGAAGAGCCAGAATTTAAACTCTGGAGATTAGATTTTGACAACACTTGGTGCCTGGTGAGTACTGACATGATGTGTGCACCTGTGTAGCTGTATGACTGATTTGAGCATCTCCTGAGACTCATCGAGCACTGGGGAAATGGGTGTCTGAACTTAACAGTGGTGAACTCAAAGTGACACAAGAGTGGATAGGAAGAGATACAGAAGATAAATCTGAAGACACTCTTACCTTATTGGAAGTAGAGTTTGTTAATTTTATTGCACTGAAACTGCTAGAAGAATTAGGAGGGGGAAAAAAATGCCATCTGCTTATATAGTAGTTACACAAACTAAGATGATCTACTGTTGAACGCCTCAACATAACTTTGTAAGAAGTTCCGGTGTTGGATAGCTTCTAGCAAGGTATTTATGTAGTGTTGCTGTCAGAACTGGGAGTTATGTACTTCCCATCAAAGTTGACTAATTCCCAAATACTAGGATGGGTCCCACAAACACAGCGTATTGGAGCCCACAGTGTGTTGTGTAAAATGAGTATAAACAGCTGCAAGCCTTCTATGTTGCTAAAGAGGAGGATGAGGGGCTACATGCCAGCATTTATGGAAGGCCTAGCAAACTAAAGTCTGTATGAAAGAGTTTGTTTGCTTAAAGCCAAGCTCTTCAGAAGAGTGTGAACATCGTTTAAATGGTTACTGTCATTTAGCATTTGCTCAATGTATAATTTAACGTTTGGAGCCGAGACTGGTGGTTTTGAAGAGGTGAAAGATCTTAACTCAAGGCTTTTTACACTGAGAGCGAGTGATGTGGCAGCTAGGTATATGGGATGCTGTTTGGAACAGGGGCAGGCAGACTGTATTTAGTTGCCAGTAATGTGCATAAACATGTGGTCTTGCAAAATAAATGAACAATGATGTGTATTTACCTCAGCAAGAGTGCTAATTATCATTCATGGAAAGCAACTTTCTACATTTATGGTTACATTTATCTGAAGATCATCCTCTGCCCAGTACTTCTACAGCTGTGATTTTTGTTGTTTATTGAAAATGTGTTTCACAGTGATGTCGAAGGATGTTACGTTCCAAGGATATTGGTTATTCACTTTGAGGTTGGTATGGTGAGGAAGGCTCTTCTATTTCATGAGGGCTTTTCCATAACATAGTGTCTTTTGAATAATAGTGCTAATCTACAGTTTTTTCCCAACTTGAGCAGAGCAGGTTTTTGGATTATTTTTCAGTTCAGAGTCTGGTTTCCTTTTCCCTTTGGGTTTGAATTTAAATTGTGATAAAATGTAAGTGCGTATTAGAAAAAAAAAAATAATCTAGGTTATATTAATCATATGAAGGTAAATGGAGTTGACATTAAGTTTTACCTAAAACATGATTTTGGTACTTTTGTGATGAGAAATTTGTTCTTCTGAGGTTACCAACCACATCAAGGCTAAGGCATAAAGTGTTGTAAGGATGTAAAGCTTGACTGGTGTATTTTCTAGGAAGAGCAAGCTGAAAACAAACATCTGTGAACATGCTGTAAACTGGTTTTTCCCTTTTAAGACTGAAGGCCTCACATATAGCCAATAGGGATCTTTCCTTTTTCCTCTGCCAGCTTGAGTGGCATTGGGTGAGGACCGTTGGAGGGCTGTGTCCCTACTATTAGCAGGGATTGCTCTTCCATGCACCAACAGATCTGCACAAATAGGAGTCAGAAAATGAAAACTGAAGAAACATCAGGTAACTTGTAGCAGTAGCATTATACTTCACTTGTGTAGGGCACGCTTACCTTTTGGGGAAGAGGGGAATTTACAGTGATTATCACATCTACTTTCCAGGGCGTGAGGTTGTTTTCGTAGCTAACCTGCAGTCCTTATGAGATCAGGTGGCTGCCAGTCAAATTCTTTTTTTAACTTCATCATTTATTTGGGAATGTAAGAAGACCAGGAATCATGTAATAATGAAATAATGTGAGGAAGAGGTGATGCTAGAAGATGAAGAAGTGTGATTGTCTGGAGACAATCTTATCTACCGTTCTTTACTCTTAGATAATATAATGCAAATACAAACAATCAGAAATATTTTGTGCCAAGCTGCAGAATACTTTAATGCAAAATAAATAAGCACTGGAGGCCTGCTGCTTCCAGTGTACTCTCTGTTGCCCCTAAATGTGCTTTTTTTTCCTCCTTTATTTAGAATTCATGACTAAACTTTGTTTCACTGGGAATTCATTTTATTTGTCTTCAGTAAGCACCAGTAATTAAAAATTCAGATGATAAACATTTAAGTAAATAGCAGCTATATAGACTTGGAGAAAGGCAGAGGCAAAGATTTTTGTGTTAATTTGAAATGGCAGCAGTTAGAGAATCGATTTGATAAATCAGCTGTTGTTTAACAAAAGAGAACCCTTGGTTTTAAGGGACTGTCTCAATGCATAATTTCACAATTAAAATTAAACCACCAATTCCTGCTACTCAGTCTGATTCTATCTTGAGACTTTTGGAAATGCTTTGGGGGAGTACATGCGGTTTATTACACTTTTCTTTAGTTAGAAGTGGCTGCAGCAATACTCTGATCTGTAGAATAGAATAAATATTGCAGTTTATAGTTTAATTATTTTGTTTTGCTATTTAAATTTGTGGTTTTCACCCTGAATTCTTAGGAGGCTTCTTCTTAACTTTGTGTCGATAAACAAGGGGAATGGATTTCTTCACTAGAGATGCTGATGACACCGCGGTGCTGTTTGTGTCTGATGAGTCCGGAGGGTGGAGTGCAGTACTATTGCGCAGTTTCATTTAAGGCACTGTAATTAATTAAAGAATGAATTGACAGGTGTTAGTTATATAGGAGCAAGTCCAGAGGAGGGGGCATGAGAATGATCAGGGGGCTGGAGCACCTCTGATATGAAGACAGGCTGAGAAAGTTGGGGCTGTTCAGCCTGGAGAAGACTGTGTGGAGACCTTGTAGCAGCCTTCCAGTATCTGAAAGGGGCCTATAAGGATGCTGGAGAGGGACTCTTCATCAGGGACTGTGGCGATAGGACAAGGGGTGATGGGTTTAAGCTTAAACGGGAGATTTAGGTTAGGTAGAAGGAAGAAGTTCTTTACTGTGAGGGTGGTGAGGCACTGGAACAGTCTGCCCAAGGAGGTTGTGAATGCTCCATCCCTGGCAGTGTTCAAGGCCATGTTGGACGTGGCCTGTGTTACAAAGGATGGAGTGGACATTAGAAGAATTTACCAGTTTAAGGGAAAAAATTGAGTGGGATTTTGAATCCAAGCTGGTCAGTTCTTTATGGCCAAAAAAATTTAATTGTGGATAAATTATGAAACATTTCTTCTGATTTTGAGGAAGATTTCACTGCTTGCTAATAGAGGCCATCTCAGTTTTAAGAGTCTTTTGTGAAAAGCTGAACACTTCCATTTTGAAATGTTGGCATTGCTGAAATTGCTTCAACAAATTATTTATGTATTAATAATTCAGAAAATGTTTGGGCATTTCTGAGATTTCTCTGCCCTCCCCCACCCAACTGCCCTCTCAGACTTAAGTAAGCTGCAGATGTTGCTGTTATTTTTGAAAATTACTTCTTTTCCCCCACATATTTTGACAGACAGTAAATATTCATTGAATAAAAACAGAACTGCTGAATATCCATGGAAAGGAGAAATAGATATCAAATATTGCTTATTTCTTCAGCAGTGTGTAATGTAGTCACCATCTTACTTTCTGGGAATTATCCCAATGGAAGCAAGTGGAGCTGTAAGCCAGAAACTGGGAGGTAGTACATATAAGATGCAAGAGGTCCGATTTCAGTGCTTTATGAGATTGGTATGGGTACATGAATGTGAACTCAGTTCTGTATGTGGTAGATGACAGTGACATTCAGTGAAGAACACTGTGTCATTATTTCAGTAATTTGATTTGGTGCAATCCTGCTGTGTATCTTCACCAGAGTGTGTGTGTCTGTGTGTTAGTGTTGTGGGAGTGACCTCAGAATTAATTTTAAGGCTTCATGTAGATTCAGATGCTTGCTGGCAGGTGAAAGCTATGTACCAAATTACTGAGGTCTAACCTTGTTTCCTTTGTATTCAGATCAAAGGACTGACATTCATCCAAGTAAATTTGGTGGCAGACCCTGGAAGTTTACATGTTTTTCTAGCAATCTGTTGGAGAAGCATTGCAACTTCTCTAGCTTGCTGACTTGAATAGTGTCTGCTACCTCTCAGGCATCATTAATGGTTGTACTGGGTTAACTGGGCGATATCAGAGTTGTCAAGGTACAAGTTTACGTGCAAAAAAGATAACAGTGAACCACTCCTGAGCCTTTCCCCCTTTCTATGCTATCACTGCTGCAGATTTTTTGCTCCCCTTCTACAGATCCATCCTTGTCACATCAGCACACTCATTCAGCGAGTCAGGAAGCTCTTGTCTGCTCAGGCTGGGGGTTATCCAAATGCAGTGTACCATGGATGTGGCAGGGTGGACCAGGCAGTTGACAGCTTCACTAACTGTAACAGTCACTAAAAAGTGGTTAGAACTACTATAGTACTTGCAGGGAAAAGGAAAGCTAAAATTAGGTGTAGTTGCATAGCCTTCCAAGGAGGAAATAAGATGATCTGGGGTCTTCTGTAGTTATGAGAGCTCTGCACTCCTGGGAAGATGCGGGGCAAGGTAGTGGTGTGGTTGTGGAGGGTGGGCAGTTCCATTTCACAGGACTGTGCAAGGGAGTCTTCCTTTTCCCAGGCTCAGGGTAAGCCCTTGCTATACTTCAGAGAGACTTTCTAGTGGTGCTGGAGGACTCTTTCCATATCGTCCTAGCATTGGTAATAATTGCATTTTCCTTACACCTCATAAAATCTCTTAAATTGACTAAATACTCGTGAACTATGGGAGCTCTTAAAGATGGGAAGTGCTGGTACTGTAGCTATATCAGTCTTTGTACTTTATCTAAAGCAGTTGTGCTTAACAGTGGTTAGAGATACTGGTCTCTGCCTTAGGGCAGTTATCCGGGCAATTAGCTACCTGTACCTAACATCTTGTTTTTGTTTCAGCTATACAGAATAACCCTTCTTGCTAGTAAGTTTTTTTTGTGCGACTGTGAAGAGCCTGTCTTCAGAACAAATATGCCCAGTTACCTCGGGACAGTTACTCAGGGCTCTCAATAGACCAGATTCAGCAGAGAGATAAAGTCTGTGTTGGACACCATGATTGGGAATGTAGTTATATGCTAGGGAGTTTTAGTGGCTTGCTCAACCTGCTTCCAGACCCAGGGTAGATACCAAGAGGCTGTTCAGGTATGCAACAATAATTGGATGCCTAGGATGGGAAAAAGGTATTTGTTGCTATTACATGCTGTGGATATTTTTGGTTGCATTCTTGTGTTTCAATATTAAGTGGTTAGATTTTAAATAAATAAATAAAAAGCCTTTAAACAGCCTTTACCTGGTGAATTTTTATTCTGTAGCAATTTTCATATCTCTGAGATAGAAATCACTGTGAACGAGGAGAAATTCTGTACCTGCTTTTGCTGTACCTGAACTGTACATAAAACCTCAAATGCATTTCAGATATTGAAACAAATATAATACAGTGAATGTTCTGGAGATACACTGGGTTAATTGAGAGCTGCATTATTTTTTCTTAATGGTGACACGACTTTCCTTTCTTTCCTCTTTTAAATAATAAGTGCAGTTTCTGTAGCAGCATTACCCTAATTCTACATTATTCCACTGACCTCTGGAAGGTGAGGGTTGTACAACCAGTGATGCCTTCTGTTCTTGCCGCCAGCACAGTGTGCCAGCTACTGGATTGCTTACTGCCACCAAGTGTTCTGGAAACGAAGGAATCCCTCTTCCCTAACTCTGTTATGGAAGCCATAACATTTGCATTTGGAAACCAAATCCCCTCACTGTGCCCCCCAAACCTCAACTCCTTAATACTTGGAAAGGAGTGGAGTTTTGCCTATAGTAGTATAAGTGGCTGCTAAAGATACTTGGTACCTTCTGAATTCAAGATTGAACCCAAATATATAACTTTGCAATTGGTTGTTCTGTAGCAGCAGGTGTGTGTAAATACTGAAGGTGTGTTAGTTACTTGTTTATAATCTAGTGGTGGTGTGTGGCTAGAACCATGGCATGGAATTGAGTGTACAGTTTTCTAGAAAGTGGTGTTAACTAACGGGGCGTAATGATGTAAAATTTATTATGCAGTTATTGTATTCCATTAGAGTTGTTATATTGATAATGAGGAGCAGTAATTCATGCTGATCTTTCTGCATGTGTAATTTCAACATATTAATTGTAATTGAAGACTAAGTAAATGTTTCTTGCAGAAGCCTGCAGAGATGCAGGTGGTTAGGGCAAGAAGTGAGAACTAAGATAGATGTTTAGGAAGAGCCATGTGTTTACTTTGGTTTTGGCAAATTGACACAAGATAGTAAACTGCAGAGGTAAGAAGAAACAAGACCTTCAGGTAACTGTATTTTGGGAAGACAGTTGTGTGGGATTAGTCGTCCTTTCATGACTGTAAAAACAACATGCAAACTGGGAGCTGAAATGAATTCACTTTTTCATGTCCATGTTGACCTGTGGAACAGGTTTTGACCTGTGGAACATGCTTTGAAAACCTGTGGAACAGGTCAACAGGTCAACAGGACCTTATGATCTGTCTTTGTTCTGTTCTGTTCTAGCCTTGTTTCCTAAACCAGGAGAATTAAACTCCCCTCATCACCTGCCACCTTCCTTCTTATCTGCTGATCCCTGACTAGTGGTGGAAAGAAAGGGAGTATGAATTCCATACCTACCTGTCCATAGAGGAAACTCTGCTCTGGCAGTGTTCAGCTTTTGTTAACAGTTATGTTCAGCAGAGCATTCTGCTACACATACACACAGGCCACGGTCTTTGTTTCTGGGTGCCCAAAGGGGTTTGCCCTTTGCATAATAAATATCCACCTAGAAAGGTGTTACTCCTGTATTCCGTGGTAAAATTGGTGGGTACTGGTTTAGGCTTTTTAGGAAAATCAGAAATTGCATACTGATGTGTTACTGCTTTGAAAACAATAATCTCCAGCCAGAGTCTGTGCTGGCCTGCTGCTGACCCTTCGGACTGTTTGTTCTGTTCTTCTGCAGCTCCACAGGTGAGTGGTTTATTAGAGCCTTTCTATCACAGCTGCTGCTCCTCTGTCCTGCAACCACTGAACCTCAAAGCTGCCTTTTCTTTGTGAATGCTTATGGTTCTAATTTATTTCTTTTTGATGCTTTGTAGGGTATGTGGGGCTTAGGAACGGGATAGTTAACACAAGCACAGTAGCATGGTACACTGTGTGCTTGTGTTGTTTAGGCCCCTGTGATAGTAAGCTAACCATATAAATACAAAATATGCTTTCCCTTTTTGCCTTTCAAACTGAAAAACTAAGCCTGAAGCACCAGGTTTCAGGGTTGAGGAGGCATAGATTTGCACATACTGGCTCCATACTTTACTAATGTCTGATATCTTTTTCCTAATTTTCATTCTCTTCCTTTTAGAGAAAACAAAGCAGCAGAGTATAGCGAAGAGTGAAGATGAAGAAATCTGAAGTGAGGAAGAAAAGGAGTTTGTTGAAAGACTAAGGGGTCTGTTTTTTTTCAGTGAGCTCTTTAGCAGGAGGTTTTGGTTGGTCTTTCAGATCTCAGAAGCTGAGCTGAATAAAAACCATGGGTTTTCCTTGCTGTTCAGAGACATCCTTAATTCAGGAGCAAGTATACATGGCACCTGCTTTCTCCTGACTCATTTTGGGTTTGGATGCTTGGGGTTGTCCATGTAGTCTGCTTGAGGCATGTCCTGGATGGGATTCAGAGCTCTTAATGGATGCCAAAAGGATCCTCAGTACATTGCCTGCAAAGTCCTTATCTAATTTACCTTGAAAACCTCTCTTGTTCATATTTATTAAACATCTCCTTATTTCAGATAATTTCTGTGGATTGTTATAGGTACCTTTTCAAGTTGTCTCAGTTCCTCCTAGTATTTTGAATTTCCCTCCTCTGCAGGTGACCTGTCATGGTGCTGGTTTTAACTCATTTTATGTAGATCACACTCCTTAAGAGCAGCATTAATGATCTGGATGTAAGTAACTCCCCTCCATATTTTCATTTTGAAGCAGACATTATATATCTGAAACTTGAAGATTTTTCCTTGGCTTTGCAGCTCAGGATGCTGAGAACTGAATGCTCAATCCCAAGGACAGGGTTCAAAGCGCTGGTTCTCAGTTACTGTGTATGTTGAAGCACTCCTAGTGAAGCCATCTCCTCAGATAGGACATATAATCTTCCTATTCTTCCAAGACTACAGTAGACATTCTCTTAAGGTCAGTTTTAAAGCCATCTGGTTTGGAGTCTTTGGATTCATTAAACATTGGGCTGGTGGCCCATACCTCCTAAACAAATACTATCTTGTTGCTGTTGTAGCAAAACTGCTTTTTTTTCTTTATTTTCCTTCTTTCTTTTTTTTTTCTTCCTCTTTCTCTTCCCAGTGGCTCCACAGCAGAACAGATCTCTTTCCAAAATCGTAAGGGCTTTCCCTTCTGGGTACCCTTTGGTTGCTTTCTACCTTGTTGTCATGGGTAGGTGGCTTAGAACAGAGTTCTTAAAAATAGCTTCTCTGGTAGGCAGCCTGCAACAAATTTTGAGACATTTTGTGAAGCTTCTCTCCTGACTTGTACACTGATTTACTCACCATGAGCCCATTGCAGCTTCCCACCTTTGAACCTCTGGAGTTAAGCAATTGCACATCTTGCATGATGGCGTTTTTTAGAATCCATTAGGCATGGCTAATGACAAGCACTCAAGAAAGCAAGTTAGTTTGTTGTTTTGGGTTTGTTTTTTTTTTTAACTAAGAGCAGAGTGTAAACATGAAGACTCTTACCAGAAGGTTTCACGTTTGTGTTTGGGTAGATACAAATCTGATTTGGATTCCTTTCCAAGATAGACTTCTATCTCACAAGCACCTAGGGAAATTGTCTGTGCCCCATTTTAAAACAGTGCACCAAGTTGGACTGCTCTGTGTTGTGTATTTTGAGCCCCACAGTGTCTTACCACATGGCAAAGGAAATCTGCTTTCTCTGTTGGTATCCTTGCTGTGGAGTATCCTATTTTGTTGATCGTTAAGTAGATGGATTTCACAGTCTTCCTATTTCCTTGCTCTCTACTAGTTGATGCTGTGGTGTCATGGCTGTGCAGTAGGACCTGGAACAGGATTCCTACACAAAACAGCTAGTGAGTCATCATGTCTTAAGCAGTATGAGTTTATCTGGGCAGAACAGCATATTACCACTTCTGGTTGAGCATATATCCATGTAGTTTGACAAAATAGGAGCTTGCCTGTATGCTGTCTCATAGCCTATCACATGTTGGCTGATGCTGAGACACGTGCATTGTTTGATGCCGCTAGTTGTATAGGTGATTGCTGGGCTTTGCATCCCAGAGAAAAGCCAACTGTGGATACTGCTCAGCTTGTAACACTTTGTCATATATCCATAAATACACTCTTGAGTTTACTTTGAGAAGGGAGAACTAGTGATTTGGGGGATGACAACACTTAGCCTAGTTTTTGCATAATCAGCATAAGATATTGTCTAGAGTGGTTAATATTTAAGATGTGCTGAGCTGTTTACTCTCTGAAAACTGATGATCTTTTGTGGTGTCTCCTTTTGGTACTGAGTGCTTTTTAAAACTGATATATGTGGTTTAGTTAAACAAAGCTGATCAGTTGTTACATGGAAAACTTGTAGTACTTATACTTACTAAACCAAGCTTGGCATCTCTTCCTACTTGACGGCCTGAGGAAAGAGAAGACATGGTGTTGAGTAGATCTGTGTAGAGGCAGCTCCATTCTCCCTTCTTGGATGCTGTTTCTGGCAATGCTGCAGGGGTTGGCATAGAGCTGTTTCTGTGCTGCAGTGCAGATTTGAGAACACTGCATTTCTAGTGATTTGATGGACTTGTTAATATAGAAGGAACTTGTTTAGCTGTAATTTTGTTTCTGTTGCTTAGGATGTGTGGTAATATGAAAGACATCCCGTAACGATGACGTGACCTTACAAGAACGGCTTGAGTAACACATTGGCTGGCTTGGGGAGATGCAGACTTTAGCAGATATCTTGGTTGGAAGAGAACAGAGAAAAGCCTGTGTGTTTGGCTGCCACAAAAATGTAGTAATAACGAGATGTTCATCAATTGTGTTCAAGTGCTCAGATAACCGCAGTGATGGTCACAGTTTAAGGAGTTAGATAAACGGCATAGTGGCTTGCTTGCGGTATTCTAATGTTTGTTTGGGGCTTGGATTTGATGGTTGATTGTGGGCATTTCCTGTGTTGAGAAGGAACAAGTTCATACACGTTTTGTGATCTGCAGGTCTTATGCTAAATGAGTGCATGTATGTGGTCAGCTGATTTTTATCAGTTCCAGTTTTGAGGGAGCAGCCTATACAGAGGTCTTCTGATGAGGAGTAAAGATCTTCAGATAAATACAATCTTTTCCTGCTGATGGACACTTGTCAGCTTACTGATAGCATTTTGAACTGAATATAGGAAAATAAAACCAGTGCTCCTTGTTTCCTGAGCATAGGTTATCCACACTGCTGCACTCCATAGCTATCTGTGAATACCAGGTGTTGCGGTTAAGTTTTCCTCTTCAGCATATATCTAGTGTTCCCAAGGAACTGAAAGTGTCAAAGATGACTTCTAAAAATCACGGATGCCTTACTAGTAGATAAGCATTTCTGCATTGTTTCTGACTTCCATGAATCCTTCTCTGCACCCAGCTTTAAAGTTAGTTGTTCTGAATTAAGGATTTGGAGTCTGTATTTTTATTTGTGATTTCCCACTGCTTTAGCTGACTGTAGGTGAACAGATAAAGCATTGCCTGCAAGAGATAGCCAGCACTTTTCTTTATATCAGGATCACAGAGGAAACAAATCTGTTTATTAGCATGTTTTTGTCTTCATGTAACTCTGAGCCAGCATTGCTGGTGCAGATTCTGTATGGTGGGTTTAGGAAAATAAGAAGGCCCTTTGCAAAGCAGATCGGTGTAAGATACAAAATATTTTTTTCTAACCAGTGCTAATAGGTCTGGGGTTTTGTAAGCTTTATATTACTTGTTTTGCCATCTGATCTCCCTTCATGGCTCTTTCATTTTGGTGTAACAGATCTCTGCTTCAGCAGTAACACTGTAAAAGAGAAAAGGATAAACTGGCAATTCTGTGTGGTGGTGGTGGGTGCTGCATTTGAGGGTGTGGAAGTTCTGGGGTTTCTTTGAAAGCTCTGTCACCTTCCCCTCTTCTGTGAAATCTTTCAACCAGTCTTAAAGCTGGTGAACATCCTAATTCTCAGTTTTCCTGCATCTGGCCATGCCACTGGAGAAGTGAAAATGTTGTTCCGGATCTTAGTCTGATTCATGAACATTGACCTTGGTAAAAGTGGGAGGAGGAAGGGAATACTTCATTATGAATGAAAACGTTTGAGCTTCTCCGTAATAAAGTAAACATACCTTGAACTTAAGCAGGAAAAGTGCTGGTGGATAACAATGGTAGAATTATAGTTCAATTGATTGACTGTAATAATAAGCATTAATGTTGGCAATGTGTCTTTTCCATTTAGAAGTGACTGAAGGGATTACATGGCTCAGCAAACCACGGAGGAGGAGAACCAACCTGGGGAGGTGGAACCAGTTCTGGGCTGGTGGCAGGGCTGTGTCTTGTCCTCCTTACAGGAATTGTTGTGAGATGCCAGGGAGGTGTGTGGGCAGGAAGGATTTGTGCACTGAGGGCACAAAGAGCTACTCTGCATCTCTCAACAGCAAAACTTCTGAATGATCCCTGACCTTTCAGATTGCACATGGATGATATCTTTGCAGAAAAGATCCCTATGAGATTACTGGGAGATGTAGGCTCATTAATAAGCCTATACATAAATATATAAAATCAAACATACACATGCATGAAGGATGTTTACATTTCCTTTGTCTACATGTAAATATGTTACATGTAAGTAGATGCTTTGGTTTTGTTTTGGGTAGGAAACTGGAGCTCACATTCCCTTTCAAGGAGGCACAATCACAGAATTTAAAATGGGTTTTATTCCTTCTAGAGCAGATAAATACCTTCTATTTCTGATTTTATT
>WTXV02006788.1:0-18226 GCA_009823435.2 Nymphicus hollandicus
ATATTGCAGTTTTTTGAAATTTGAGGATTTTTTTACCTGCACTGCTAAGGTTTTTCCTTTCATTCTAAGTCAAATGGCCCGAAGCCAGCTTTTAATTGTAGTAGATTTTCCATAGTACCATTAAGCACATTACACAGTACTGGTTATGTTCACTCTAAAAGTATTCATAATGGCTAAAGAACCTAAAGAAACTCTAGGTCTAAAATGCACTTACCATTTGAGAAGCTCCAATTAATTGCTTAAATAATCATTTCATGTTCATTATATTTTTTATCGTATTTTTCCATCTGTCCTTAGGGTATGTCTACTTTCTTCAGGGGACTGAGGCAGAAAAATCACTACACTGGCACTAACCTAAACCAGTTAATCAACATGGCGAAATGCTACCCGGAGTTAATAAGGCTTGACTGCTGCACCTCATGAATGTGGCTAGATTGCTTGTCAAATTATTTGAGTATCTTTGCACTGTATTCTGAAAGCAGGAGTAGACCAAATACAGGTGTATTGACTAACTTCATCATAAGAAGGTGTTCTTGCCACAGCAGCTGGTGCTAATATATGTGTATGCAATCGCCTTAGGGGAGCTGAAAAGATGGATAATAAGCTGAATACATTATACCAACCTACCCCCAAAATATCAGTGTGGGATGCTGCATTCCAGGCATTAATTTAATCCAAACCATGGCACTTGTGTAGACTTGAGCATGAACATCCTCTGCATCCCCTTAGCTATATGTATATCTGTGTGTACATCTGTTAATATCTAGATTTGTACTGACTGAAGTGTTAGGATATTATGATGATCTCTTTCTAGGACAGCAGCACCTGCAACACATAGCATAACATATGTAGGATGTTGTTCCTTTGTTGTTATTCTTTTTCTTTTTGTCTCTCTCCACATCTTTGTCTGCAGATTAAAAATGTTGCAAGTAACACTTGACAAAAAAAAAAAATGTTTACTGCAGTATATAGCAAACTAAGCTCAGCAGGCCCAAATCATTAATTTTTTATGTGCTTTCTGTGAAAAAAAGAATTAATGAATTTACTTTGAGCTCTGACCTGAAAAACTCTAGCTCTCTTATTGCCTCCAACCCTCAAAGCTATTACGTGTAAATTTTACAACAATCACGGTGTCCCTAAGAGATGTGCAGCCCGCAAAATAGGTATTTTATAAAGAATAAAAGACTATTCACTTACAGTAGTTCCGGATCATAAAAAGAAATGCTTAGAAACAGAGAACAGTAACTCAAGAGAAGAAGCAAAAAATTTACAGGGATACAGATGGAATTAAAAAGAACAAGGTAGTTTAAAGGACATTTTTTTGCCTACTTTGCTATGCTCAAAAGAAAGTGGATGCCTTCTACAACAAAGTAGGCTTTACCCAGTGCAAGCAGGCACTTTGGATTAATCCATATGTCAATGAAAGAGTGAACTGATTCAAACTAGGAGCTTTGAAGTTAGGTGTCCTGCTGTCATTGAAATGCCGACTTTCAATTTTCAGGCTATATTAAATTAGTTTAACGTAACGTTTCCTCATTACCTGCACAGGTGATGGCACTAGGCAAAGTAACTTACATTTCCTTTACATAAAAGTTGCAAAAAAAATTTACATAATAGCAGAAGAGGCACAGCCTACCACTATATGTGCTGTGCTATGTGCTGGCTTAGTCAGGCTACATTAATAGCAGGATTCTGAAACACAGTAATATTCTTAGTTTGTAATGCTTGCTTGCCAAATGGAGTATAAATTTACAATTCAATTTAACAAAACACTAAAGGAGCTTGCTACAGCATCAGAGTAACTATTATTTAAAATTATTTTGTTGCTCCTTGTTCAGCACTAACATTATTCATGATGAATTATTTGATTTTTATGTGATATGCATGGAATTGCATGGGGATTCCAACACAATCTAGCATTCATTTTTGTTCACAATTTTAGCAGAGAGACTTAAAAAATAATGCTACTTCACATAATAGTCCTTTTTACATGCTGTAAGATCCTATTCATTCTGCAACTACAAGGGTAGTTTTCATCATCGTGCTGCAAGAAAACATATTCAGGCTGACAAATTTTCACATCTTCCAGTCACTTATGTGCATTAACCACTGCACTCTAGGGTAACTTTTTTCTGGCTCACTCTCTTCTGCTGGAGTTGTTTAAATCTGAATAAAATGTTTATTGAGGTAAACAGAGTAAGCTAGAATACAGTTTTGAACCCAGGTTGTCTATATGCCAGCTGTATGTATTCTTGGCATTTTCATTATCTGTTCATTGTAGCTAATTTTCTCTCTTTCAGACTTTGCAGTATATGCACATTGAGATATGTGACTGGTCCAATTCCCAGTGGCATGAGAACAGTCCTAATGACATCAATGGATTTTGCAGAGACCCTTCTTGAATATGACTATAATTTTTCCTAAGATACTTTGTTCTTGTCTGTCTGGGAAGTATTAGGGGCCTACATAAGGGAAATACAGCCAAGGAGGGATATAATAAAAAAAAGACCACTTCGTCTATAGCAGATAATTTCTCAGCTGTTCTACAGAATATTGCTTGAGCTGTTTAAAATCATCCATAGATCTGGCCAAATTCATTATTGTCAACAATGTTCACAGTGAACTTTGCACTTTTGTCCCCATTCAGAAATGGAAGTTTAATCAGATTAAAATAAAATATAATCATCACTATTCTTCTATTGTAACATGCACTGATTAACACGCCAGTGACACTGCTGTAACTAAAAGATGTTAATAACAAGTAGTTATCAAGGCATTAAATCTATACATATCTTCGAATGGATTATTATCTTTGTAGAGTGAACAAGTTAGTGACCCTAAGACAAAGATGCATGTGCCACTACATTGTTTTAATAAAAATTTAGTTGTGTTTCAAAGAAAAAAAACAATTCAAAAGCTATTGAAGAAAAACAGAGTTATTAACAAGTTAACAACTCTTAACAGGTACAAGCGCAAGATGAGATCAGAGGCTTAAAAGTGCCAGTACAGGGATATAAGGGATGCCCAGGGCTGTCAATAACAATTACCAGTGGTCAGCAGCTGGTCATTAAAGTGATACAAAAAGCTACCACGTTATTGAAGCTGATCAGAGAGTTAACCCAGAGAAAAAAGAACCAATTCACCATAGATAAGATTTAACAAACACAATAAAACTTATATATAGCAGATTCAATCCCTATACTATTAATTTAATGAATAAAGAGCAAGTAAGTTGACAGTATTAGGAAACGTACAAAAATAGACTCAGCAAACTTAAGAGTAAACAGAATTTAGCACCGCCTTTTAACGACATATCCTGCTGAAGATCTATGACCAGGGATATTGAACACTTGTTGCCATTCTCCTGGACCCCGTTTCCTAAAGCAATGTCAAGGTCCTGAGGACTCTGTCAGCCCTAAGTATCCCTGCGCAGCTCCTCTGGGAGTCATCGTCCCCGCCCCCAGGGACCAGGACCACATTTTACCTGCTTTCAGTAAACTCTTGGATCTGCACAAAAGGTATGTTTCCTTAGCCCACAGAAGTTGCACAGCATTTTCAGTCTGGAGCCTTCACCATCAGGCCTTGCTGCAGCTTGGCTGTTGCATGCCAGATGCTGTGTACAGCCTAATGAAAAATACCATCAGTTTGTGGCTACTCATTAATGACCAATGTCTCTACTGCTTCCAGTCTTCATCTAGAACTGTAATATCTATAGAGAGAAAAATTTTTAATAGGGTCAAGAAAATATATTGTTTCACCTTTTCCTACTACTAGCCACTGGAACTGATAAACTAGAAAGAACACATGAAAGATGTGGTAAATGAAACAGACCACGACTTTATTTATTTCTTGCTCTGAGAACAAGTCCTACAACAGAATTCTTATTTTGAGGGCTAAACTCACTGACCCTCCCAAATCCAGATGAACGAACAAAAAAGGACAGACGGACCACATCTGTTTTACTGGCCAAGAATCCACTCTGCCCTGTTCCATCCCCGAACTTTATCTGAAGATTGATTAAGGAGAGAATATTAGTAGGCAGAGACCAAAACAAGCCTGAGAGTATGCTAACAGTTAAATAGTATGAATTAACATATGACATAGCTCAAGTATTGACCTGGACCTGTTTAATTTATTAGTACAGGTGCACCTATGAAGCCCTAGGAAAATTTGTAGGTGACAGGTGTGATTCTTTCTAGCATTCATCCTGTTGTGCAGTCCTCCTCTTTTCATTAAATTTCTTACCACCAGAAACACATCATGATTTTCAGGGGGAAAAAAAAAAAAAGAAAAAAAGAAAAAAAAAGGCACATAACAACAACAAAATAGCCACAAAATGGAAAGTGTACATAAGCTCTGCTCCAGTGTTTGTACACTGCGTGAGATCAGGCAAAAGAAAATTAAGGGGAGAGGAAGAACAGAACAGCATAGCAATAAGGAAGCATACAAGATTATCCAAAGAGGTTGCTTTTAATTATCATATTTAAAAAAGCTACTCTATGTACAAATAATGCTTAGACTTTTCCTATTTTAGTCAACAGAATTCACAACAGAGAAAGAGCTTGCACTGATTTTTTACCTTAATTATTGTTTTGAACTATTAAAATGCATTGGATATAGATTAACTGCATTTGTTCAATATTTATTGTTATTATATCTGCCTTCAAAACTCACATGTAAGCAATTTGTCAATTATGCTGAAAGGTCTAATTTTAGTACAGCTTCTACATTCTTTGCTGCTGAAATGCAGCTGTGTAACTGTCAATATTCTCTAGTGAGTTACAACAGATATCCATAAATCATATACCTATAGTGCGTCCCTCAAAACTTCATGATATGTGGGGACCAGAGAAAAAATCAGCATGCAAAACCTGATGTTCTTTACCAGATCTTCTGCTAAATCATTTTAGAAAACACAAAAATGTAGCTTGTTAGTATCTGTATCAGGGAATCAGACACACTGCTTGTAGAGGTGTTTACCTCCAGTCCTTATCACACTTGTTTATTATGCTGTTCAGACCAGTTAAGGATACCTAGAATTCTTCTGAAGTGTACAATCCAGTGAAAAATAATTATTTTGCTGTTGCTGTTCTTGTGGAGACTTGTGGAGACTTATTGTGCTGTTGTGGAGACTTTGTTGTTATTTCTTCCTAGTTGCATATGGAACTCCAAGGGTCCATGAGTCAGGAAGTGTTATTTCCTAAGCAGTGTGCCCCTCTGATATCATCAAGTTCACGGTGGACATGACCTGGCAATGTGCACTTGCAGTCCAGAAAGCCAACCATATCCTGACCTGCAACAAAAGAAGAGTGGTCAGCAGGTTGAAGGAGATGATTCTCCCCCTGTACTCCACTGTCATGAGACCCCACCTGGAGTACTGCATGTAGCTCTGGAGTCTGCAGTACAGGAAAAACTTGGACCTGTTGAGATAGGTCCAGAGGAAGGCCACAGAAATGATCAGAGGGATGGAGCACTGCTCCTATGAAGACAGGCTGAGAGAGCTGCGCCTGTTCAGCCTGGAAAAGAGAAGGATCCAGGGGCACCTTAAAGCAGCCTTCCAGTACATAAAGGGGGCATACAAGTATTCTGGATAGGGACTTCTGCCAAGGGCATGTAGGGATAGGACCAGACGGAATGCCTTTGAACTAGAAGAGGGTGGATTTAGACTAGAAGTAAAGAAGGATTTTTTTTACAGTGAGGGTGGTGGGGCACTAGAACAGGTTGCCCAGAGAGGTGGTAGATGCCTCATCCCTGAAAAGGACAGGGTTTTGAGTAACCCAATCTAATCAAACATGTCCTTGCTCATTGCAGGGGGGGTGGACTGGGGGGAGTGGACTGGATGACCTTAAAAGGTCCTTTACAACCCAGATTATTCTATGTTTCTATTGTAAGTTGTTAAACTACTTGTCCATTTCAAATGGACATTTCAAAATATAGTTTTGCTCATCTGAACAGGGCTGTCCCTACTACAACCTCTCAGAAGAGTACTCTCATAGGTAGGCTCTCTTATGTTTGGGAATTTCTCTTCCGTCGTCTTTCTTGTTGAAGACATTCCAGTGAAAATAAGCATGAAACATAGGACCAGTCTGAAGTCTGTAACAACTTCTTGGTTCAGGACAATTAAGATAATTAATATTTAAATAATAATTAAATAATTAAATATGTGAAGTGGGACATCAACATGTCTACCTGTCCACCATTTCATATCCAGCCTAAACCATGACGTAGGTACACTGAAGTACAGTGAGTTTTCCTCCATACTCTTCCAAGTTGCCCTACAAGACAACTGTAAGAAATTTTACTGCTCTATTATTTGTGATATGTGTCAAATATACACTATCCTTCTGTGTGATGGCGTACTTACTGCACTTAAATTGATGGCATGAAGAACAATTAGATTTAGTTATTGTTCTGATTTACATCATGTAACTCTTGAAATTTCAAGCGCATTTAGCCTGATTTTGTTTTTTCTTAACCCTCACAAGCAGCCCATGATTTCTGAATTCCATTATTCTTTCTTTACGTAAGACAAAATAACAAACCGAGAACAATCACAAAAGCAAGTATTAAGTGGCGCTTTAGGAGTAAGTCTTCCTGAAAACCTTTACTGTGAAAGGCATAACAAGGCATAAAGCAGCATCTAGGATCTTTCTTGTAGGAGGTATAACAAATTATTTCAAGAAAAATGTATTGGGGAAAATACTTTCAGGTCCATAGAAAGTGATCATTTTCACAAAATGTCATAGAAAATGGCTTTGAAACATTGCATGGACAAAGCTTAATATGTAAATACAATTAAAATTATTACTAATGCTATTTAATCATATTAGAATATTTCATGTCAGGGTACTTTGTGTACTGCTTCACTTAAGTTTCAAGAAAGTTCAACTGTTTGCAATAATTTTACACCTTAGCTACTGAATGAACATGAAAAACAGGGACAGTAGGGTAAAATATCACTCACCAAATCTGTTTGTGTTCTTTCACTATGGCCAATGTGAGATCATGGGGGGGGGTGGGGGGGGGAATAAAACAAGAACTGGGATTTTTATTATTCCAGAGTTCATTTACTAGTTTTTTCTGTGTGGAATGTCTTTAGGTTATGATAAGTGAGTTCATTCCTATTTGGTAAGCTCAATTGTCTTTCTCATGGAAAATAAAGCATGTTTCATGATGGTTTTATTCTGTAACATTACTGTATTAACTTGCTACAATAATGGTACATGTTCTTAAAAGCATATTTTTTCCCCCAAAAGATGGCTGCAGTGATTGATCTTAGTTTATTTCTTAAAGTTCCTAGGAAAAGCTTTTATTCTAATATTCTTGTTAAGCCAGTTACACAGGCAAATGCTTGAATGTTCTCAACTGGTGTAATACATAGTGCCTTGCATAAATGCTTTTCTTTTGTGAAAATCAAGTGACCATTTACTCAGTTTTCAAGTTTATCATACATAATTTAGAGGATTATGACAAAAAAGGCATGCTCTCACTTTTTGAAGACCTGTATTAACTAGTCACAATTACTAACAAGGGTTCTCTGAAAATGTTTTGAGATAGTCATGTGTAACATAATAGCACTCAGACAACCTCCGTAAGGTGTATGTGTAAGCAAGCACTGTGACTCAAATATTCTGTTGTTGTGATCCACAGTGTCTTTTGTATGTTCTTTTTAAGTAAAATGATTCAAAAATCATATAAAATTGGTCCATGAATAATTTAAAATGTTTAGCCTTGTAATTCTGTTTATAGCATCACTGACACTTAGCTCTTGGTTCTGTGCAAGTAGATTATCCTTATAGAGGAGATTCCATACTTCTGCTGTTCTATTTCTAAATCTTCATCCCAAAATGAGGCATAGCTAAGGCAGATATTATCCTGCGATGGAGCTAAAGAATTTTCCGTAAAGTTGCAAGTCCAGGCCAAGCAATTCCTTAATTGCTTGGCAGCAGCCTCTAATTAGCATTCTAACAGACATTGTAGCTTTAATATTTTACTATGCAAACACAGTATGGTTTGTACAAAAATAAAAATATACTCTTTTTCAAGCTGATTATTTGGAGAACTGTCACAAATCTCAAGGTGCCTCAATTTTCTAGTCAGATATGTTCCCAGTATACAGCAGTTGAATTAGAATTCCAAAAAGAAGGGATCACTTTAGTGGTCTTTCTGGGTACCCCAGGAAAAACATAGAAAATATAAATAAACAAACCATATTCAGAATATTTTCAGACTACATGTTGTTAATATCATCTTAGAAGGAAATGAAGCCATTAAGAGCTGTTTCTCCAAATGCTCGTAAAATGTTATATGGCAGAACATTTAGATTGTGTAAGGAAAACACGTTAGGATTGGAGGTGGGGGAAAAATTATTTTTTCCCAGAACGGTACACCATCTCCTATCCATCTCTCTGTCTCTCCTTTCTAGATAATGTCTATATTAAAAATATCCAGGCCAGTCAGATAACTGTAGTTGTGACATCTGTCCTTTAGCTCATTATTAGATCCTGTTATTTGTTTTCTGCCAGTTGTGTTCTCAGGTCTTTCAAAACTATGCTGCATCTACAATGGATAACCGTACCCACTACTGAGTCACATTCTTACATTTCTGCAAGAGCTGAGCACAGAGATATAGAGAAGTCTAATGCCAATAAATTAAGGAGACAAATGGATAATGGAAGATTATCCTGGCAAAATATAGTTAAAACCAGAAAAAGGCAGTGTCTCTCAACTGCCAGTATTGTCCAGGAGAAAACACTTCAACAAAGAAACTACTAGACTTAATTGTGCTTATCAGGCCTGGCAAAGTGTGAAAGTAAACAGATGTGAGTTTGACCTTTCTTTTGTAATCAGAGAAGACATTGCATTTTATGCATATCTCCAGGGTTAGGAATATTTGCATAGGGTATCTTAGTGTCTGGGGTCAGAGATACCTCACAGGTTGGCAGCTGCACCACTTTGAAAGTCAGAGAATGATTAATGTGATTAACTAGCTATAAAAATTACCTGAACCGAAGCACAGTTTTTCAAATACACAGATTCAGTAGCAAACCCCACTGTTCTGTATCACTGGTGGTGTTGGAGTGTGTGTGCTCAGCAGTCTTTAAACTCATAATCTCTATGAGATTCACTCTTTTTCTTTAAACATCTTTTTTTTTCCCCTTAACTTATTTCTAAATAATGTGACTGACATACTGCAGCATGACTGTTAGAACTGTCATGCACTTAGATTATCACTGTATTCCTTAGAGTTTATAGTCTTAATCCACTGAAGTTTAATCCAGTCACAGTTTTCACAAATTCACTGATACTAAAGCTTCATTAAATCAGCCTATTCAAGAGAACATCCTTCAGTTATAGGAAATCATCTCTTAATATATACTGCTTTGTTCATCCGCCTCAATTCTTTGCAACAAGCTTTTCAATGATGTAATTTCTCTGGTGAATAGGATAAAGGCTTTAAAACTCAGGATCCATGTTTTCTATTTCTTGCTTTGCCATTAACTCATTACATTATTTTACAAAGCTTTCTTAACTCTGTACCTTCTATTATTTTGTCTTGCCTATTTAGACTGTAGGCTCCTAGGTACAAAGAACTTAAAAGAAGTCTTTATTTCTAGACTTTTTTTTTTTTTTACAGGGCAGAAATAATAGCATTCAGTAACATCAGTTCTGAATGTATGCTCAATGAAACCGGTGAGAGTTTTTACATTTATCTCAATGTATGTGACCGTGCTCAATGTACTAATTGCACTGTTCCATAAAATAAAGTAGTGAAAACATACCTGGAAGCTATATAGTTGTCTACTGCAAACACTCACTGTCAGAACTGAGGGAGAGTTCTTATTTTTCACCATTTTACCAGTAGGTATGAGATGCATGTCTTCTTTTGCACTGAGGGTGTGATCCGGGTAAAGGCTTTAAGGGCCATCAAGTCAGGTGACGTAATATATTTGGTGTAGTGAATCTCAAAAAGAAATAAAAATACAGTGTTGGTTTTCTAAGTTCCTTTAAGACGTTTGCTGTGGAAGGTAAGGTACTATGAAAAAAATAATAATTTGGTGGGCTACATTTTAAGTTTCTCATAGCTCACTCACAAAATGCTGAACATATTTGTAAAATCTGATCTCCCTCTGATCCTTCACTGAAATGCAGGTACTCCAAGGCCTGCAAATGTCTTTGGGATTTAAATTCTGGAATTTGTGCTAAAAATGAAAGACTGATTATTACAAATGGTTACCACATATCAGGTAGTCACTGCATATTACAAATACCATCCTATGCAAAGATGCATGGAAACATGCAACCTGGAGAGCAAAGTTGCAGTTACATAAGAATTTTAATTAATCCCATCTCTTGCATTTTTGAAGAAAAGATGAGCTGCTTTACCTACTGCACTTTGGTTCATACTGTGGAACAATCTCAGAGGGCACAAACTGAATTCCTTTTAGATAAAAGTTTATTTGTTTTAGAGAAAACTGTAGACTCTTGGAGCTTACCTAACACACTCCAGCTGCTAGCTGGCATTCAGTCCTTAGTACTAAACCATAGAGAACCAGTCCTAAGCATAGATTTCCTGAATGAACATCATCAGCACCAGCCATTTAATTCTACTGCAATACTTCATAATGTAATATAGCCTCAAGCACTCTCAAGGTAGGAAAGACACGGACTTGAATCTTCAAATTGATCCTCTAAATTCAGCACTTTCACTTTTTATTCTGTGACGAGGTAGCATCACCACTGTTTTAAAAATTAACTGTATACTGTTTGAGATCTCATCTTGACACCCTGTGCTCAGCATTCCCTGACTGTACCTGTGGAATGTGTCCTTTAGGAGAGATGTACTGTTCTGCCTTTTTCCAAGCTGCACAAGAGCTTAACAAGGGGCAGCATATCTGTTAGGTTGAGCTTGAGTTCTGAGCATGCGTGGAAACACAACTGCAGGTCTCAGAGAAACATTCACACTGAAAAGAAAATCAGCAGTGTAGCAGCAAAGGAGAAAACAAGTAATTTGGTTTTGTTTTGCAGTAGAATGCATTTCAGGATGAACAGCTATTTTTTTATATGCACGGTCATATTTCTTAACCTTTCTCATTTCCTGTTTCACCAGCATCCCTGGCTAAATTGTCAGATACACAGAACTTTTCACTCATTCTTTTATCATTTATTCCACACAATTTCTCATTATTTTAAACACCACTTCACCCACAACATTATCTAAAAGATTATTTTAGCCGTGAAAATGCCTCACCAAACACAATTTTCTCCTTCTGATTTCTCTTCCCCCACTTTCCATTACAAGTTTTTCCTCTTCTTCCCACTCCTTTGTGGTTTATCTGCTTTGTTGTTCCTACTGCTTCTCTACTCCATTGTATTGCATTTCATGTGTGGGCAGCAAAGTAAAATGACAAAATTTCTGATCTCCAAAGAGCCACTTTCACTTTCCCATCTCCACACAGAATGGAGGAATCCAGACCAGCACAACAACAAAAGACAACCTGCCTGTACATCATATCATCACATTCTGACCCACTTTGAACTCCATGGAAGCAACTTTGAACTGTTCCAGCTACTGCCAGTACAAGATATCAACAACCATCAGAACAGTTTTAAAGATTGTAAGAAGATGAGTTCTTGTCTTGAAGAAATATGTCATTGAGCTCAACTAGGAAGAGATACATGTCAGTTATTTGCCCCTACCTTACCCATTACTGATGGGAAAATATAGAAAAGTTACTTGAGCCAACAACTCAGATGCACTGAACAGGCCATAGTAGACATTAACCAACTTTTTCTTACCATGGTCAGGATTCTAGGATTGAATAACCAGAGAAAGAGCTTAAATCCTAACAATGCCCACTCACCCTGTGACCCCCACCCCCACCCAAAAAAAAACCAAAAAAAAAATGGCTGAAGAGGGAAGAAAGATATCTATCCTTTCCAATTGTCAGTGTGCCACAGAAAGTATGAAGAATACTTTAAAATCTAGGTGGCTGACCTCTCGTTTGCTTTTTTCAGTTGTCACTTACAAGTAGAGTATAACTCCACAGCTTTCATTGTCACAGACACAACAGCACATTCACACTTGTCTCTAAATGTGTTCCAATGCTGTGTAATCAGCACACAACAGTAATGTGTGTATACAATCATGTATAAATGATTTAGTGAGTCCTTCCTTTGTCTCATTTATTCCCCCTAACCACTTCTAACTCTTAGCAAACATAGATGTTTCAATATGCTTACTTAAGAGTCTTTCCCAAAAGACCCTTCTGTTATTTTTAATGAGGACCAGACTGACATGTAGGGAAGAAAAACATAACACCACCTTCTCTGCCAACAATTTAAGTGGGAGCAAAAAGGTGGCTTGCATTAGCACTTAAAGGAGAGATTTCTATTTAAAACTGGCAAAAATTACAAAGGTATTATTTTCTCTCCCTAAGGCCCCTGTTTTTTAAAGATCCATACTGATTTTTGCACTTCTGAAGTGAAACTCTACCTATCAATTCTGCCCTTCCACATGTCTCGTCTTCTTCAGCTTAGTATACTATATAGGAAAACATTCATTACTGAATAAGCTACTCTCAAAATCTTATTATGGGCAAAAAGGAAATACATTTTACTCTTCAAGTGTAAAGACAAAATTCATTTTTATTCTAATTGAAATCTTATTTGTCTAAATAAGGAAGTGCTTCAAGTCCAGTTATATTACAGGGGAGAAAAAAAAATTAAAATAAAAGAAACAAAAGGAAAGGAAGATACTACTATATAGAAAAAGTCTCAAGCAAAATAATACAATTAAAATTATTATGCACACATTTCCTAGTTTGTACCCTTTTTCCTAGTATAATGACCACCCTTCCACTGCCCTTCAAGATGATAATATTAGTATTTTTGTCTGATAGAAGCAATACAGCCAGTTGTCAATATTACAAGCTCTTTGACTTAACTGATGTTGGATGGCTTCTTTTTCTTTATCTTTTTCATTATATTTTTTTAAATTTTATTTTGTTTTTGCTTTTGCTTTTTTCCCCTTTACTTTTTGGTGCAGACAGAAGATTCATTATGGTTCAGTTGGATTTCCAGGGGGGAGTTATGCCATCCCTTTTTTTCTGGCACAGTTAAGTTCCTCTCATTGCTAAGAAAATGGGTACTAGTATATTGTGGAGTCAGCCTTCACAATGTGTTCCAGTGCTCAGCTGTCCACCCATTCAGCAGTATGGGAAGAAGTGTTTGGTTTTGGTATTTGGCTGTCTACAGTGTAGGTAGAAAATTCAGAGAGTTATGGGATTTTTTTAAATTCACATAGCTCTCCTTGTTAACATACATCAAAGAATATAGTCACTTTACTCCAGAAGTACATTAGGCCGTGTGTACTGTAACTTAGAGACCCCTTCGGGCCAGAAGAGAGATCTAAATCCTCTTGTTCCCAGAATTTTTCAGTCTGGACTTTGTGGATGAAGAAGACATTGAAAGTAAAGAAATCGTTTTCTAGTAAAAGTTGTATGAGAGAGGAAAATAAGAAAATGCATGTATATCAAACAAAATGACCCATTAGTGTTTATCAGATCACAGGAACAGAGGTTGGACTGTCTTCAGTTTCACGCAAATAGAGTAAAGCCTGGGAGGAAAGACAGCATGTAATTATGAAAGAGGCAGAGAACAAGGCACCTTGCTAATATGTCTAGATCAGAGACAATGACATTGAGAGTGCATCCACATTGCAGGAAATAAGGCCCTAGGTTGCACTATTCTAAGTAAAATTCACCCAAAGTTCTGAACAACTTGATGTAACTTGAAAGTCAGATTCAGTTTTGAAGTTGGTCCTGCCCTAAGTGAGTGTTCCCCACACAAAACTAGATTATTCGATATCCCATCAACCCTAACTAATTTTATGATTCTGTGAAGATAAAACATCCTGCTGAGATACTTTCAGACTCCATTTGGTAGATGTACAGTGCCCACTTTGATGTGTCCAATGCATTCAGCTCAGGTTGTAGTTCCTTAAGGGTCATCTTAACATGCACATTGTGGACAAATCCATTCATTTGCCCATTTGCAGCAAATCTTTCTTTATATCAAACTGCATCATTTCATACCTCTATGAAGCTGCTTACTCAGGTCTCTTTATTCTGGGCTCTGTTAGCTAAATGCTGATTTCTTGTTGTAATGGTAGTTGCTAGACTGTCTTTCTTAGTGATGGATCATGTACCCAAGCTTATTAATCTACCCAAGAAATAATACTAACCAGACCAAGTACTTTGCTGCACTGATACTCATTCTGTGGCTACATGCATGACACTATGCTTTATCAGCTTCCAGCTGTATTAATTAATTGTCTACTGGCTCACGGTCATTTAACAGAGTACACAGCTGTGTTCAGTAGACATGCCTTCATACCCATGGAATTTTACCCAGGACAACTTATTGTCTGTTCAAAACAGCACTACTGAGTTGCCTTATCTCCTGCTGCCTTATTTTTATACTTATGTCTACAACCTGTAAAAAATCAGGAATTAGATAGCAACTTTATACAAAAGAGAAATAAGGTAGAAATTATCAGCTATCTCTAAGCTCTCCCAGTAACAGGAAAAGATTTGGAGGGAAGAGGATTCTAAATATTAGGAGAAAGCAGTATTTTGTCTTTGTTGTCAAGGACACCTGTAATGTATAAAAACTACTGATTTAATTTCCAACTCTTCTAGCTCCTATGTGAGATAAGTCAAGTCCTATCTAGGCTGGAATTTTCTTAGCTTCACTGTTCTTAACAAATTTCTAGTTGTAGTTGAAGAAATTGAATGAAATTTCAGGTTTCAGCCCCACAAAGGGCTGAAAATAAGGGGGGAGGGGGGAAAGAGATAGATAGAGGTGAAGCTCTTCTATTATTTCCAAAAAGCTATTCTGGAGGAAAAAAGGGAGTACACAGAAGCAATTGTAGCAGTGACACAGAAGCAGTCAGTCCTGCTAGAGGACTTTAGTAAAGAGATCTTTCCTACATCAGTGTCATTAAAAAAGTCGTAAAGTTTAGAAAGAACTATCTGTAGAGCAGTAGTATGTTTCTGAATCCCTCTTTTCTTCATATTCCATTTCATAAGACATAAAAACTGTTTATCTTGATAAAGTCAATCTTGTTTCATACAGCCCAGCTCACCATCCTTCCAAATCCAACTAGATAAGCAATGCACTTCAGGGCATTATTTTTAATTTACATATATTTACATATTTGGTACATTGTATTCTTGCTAGTAGTTCAGCTTTCTCTTCAGGTTTCTATTGTCTAATCGTAGGCATCAATTCTTAAAGTCTCTTGCTGTGCACTGGTCTGCTAAATCAAGGTTTTAATTTGTGTAACTTTGTATTAAAAAAGTTATTATCAAGAAGGAACCAACAGTTCAATAAAATCAGAGCCACCCTAAGTAAAATCCATAAAATTGTTGTGCAAATAATGAAAACAAGACTTCTATTTCACTGAATACTTATTCACAGATTGATGAAAACTTTGTATAATAAATAATATTTCATTGCAACAGTTCAGCTTCTCATTCTTATGACAAAATCATGACTTGTAAATCCCAAATATTTGGCTGCTGTTTGCGGAGAAAAATTATGTGCTCCTCAAAGCATCCCAAAATTTCTATATTTTTTTTCTCTTACCCATTGCTGAGGTTTTTATCTTCTTGCCTTAGTTATTGCACTAAATAAAGAAAACAGATAGCACTTGAGCTAGGTCTGCTTGAGCAGTAGGCAGAGGGAAGTGCCTCACAATCAACCATTATTCTTTATCTGTGTGGTATATCATTACCCTTATTATTTCTTCAAGCTGAATGTTCAGAAAATGCTTTAATAAGCAGGGAAGTAGGGTGCAATTGAATTTCTCAGAATGACAGAATAAATCAGACTTAAGGTATGCTAACAAAGGCCTTCACTTCATTTCCTCTTTTTTAATTGACAAATATAAGTCAGAAATTATAAAGCATCTTGTACCATAAAGAATTCCAGATATTTCCAGTGCAGTGGTTTGGAATGTTTTGTGGTTATCAACTATACTTTAGAATACAAGAACAAAATCTTTTTCCTTTAACTCAAGGGCATACTGCATGTGTGTCTTATTAATAGCTCAAACTGTAGTACAGTAACTTGCTACATCTCGTTAAGTAGTTGATGCAATACAGCAATATGTGATTGATGGAATCATAGAATAGGATTAGAATTAATAGAATCGATGATAAGATGTACTTCCATGACAGTGGCCCTATTCTCTTATCATACAAACTGGTTAATAGCAATCCACTGTATCAATCAACACTGGATGTGCTGGTGAGGAATAATCTGCTAGCTCAGATCAGTAATGCCATCTAGCTATTTTTTGATAATATACTTAGGACTGTTTAGAAACCTATATACACACAAACCCCCCTTTATTCATATCTTTGCCTCCATGCTCTTAAACACTTACAACCTTGCTATCTTTAAAGGTAAACATAAAAAGATGACTTTCCAGATTTTCCCTCATGTTAACTTAAAATTAAGCAATTTCCATTTGAAGTACTTCTTAAAACACATATATGTGACCATCTACCAGCTTATACCAATATTCAGGTAGACTTTGAGAGATAAGGGAGCTCTTGGATTTATTGGTTTGCCTTACTGTTGTGAGGATATAGTGAATGCTTTGGGTTTTGTTTGTGTTGTTTTGTGGGGTTTTTCTGTCATTTTGTGTTCAGCAAAGCAGGTCTGTTGTGGCTGTTTCCCAAGTTTGGGCAATTTTGAAAACAGTAAACATAATGCCTCACATTATCTCTTAAAAATTAAAAAGAAAAGGAGACAGTGTAAATATCCTTTTCCAAGACAGGTACCAGAGTGAAGGCAATATTGTGAAGTTCACTAAACAATGCGTACACTACCAATTCTTTTTGCCAAGCCCTTTTTCTGAATAGTGGTGGGTAGTTTAATCCTCCAATGTATACAGACATTAAAGCTTTCAACACACATAAGTTATGGTCTCAGAAAAAAAAAAAAAAAGATACAGAAAGAGAACGTGGAATCCAAGCTAAAAGACACTGTTGGTACATCAGAAGTACAATGTGCTAGTAGTACTGGGAATAAGCAGCTGAGCTTTTTTTTTTTTTCCTCAATCAGAGGAACAGACTGAATAAAATGGTAATTGTTCTTAAGCCAAATGACGTCACATTCATAAATCACAGTAACAAAACAATGTCCTTATAAACATAATACAATAACATTGTTAATTAAAGGAAGAATACAAAGAAACAAAAAGCTGAAGATCTCAGTTTGGATGTGTCAATTAAATATCTAATTCCATTGAGTACTTCAGGCTTTGATTAATCAGCTCACACCAATTAAAGTGCAAAAGCATACTTTGCAAAACTTCTATTTAAATAAAGGTTTTTAATAAATTGACAGTCAAACAGAATGTAAAAATGAAGAAATTAAAATAGCAAATATAAGCATTGATAAAGTTTAGAATCAAAGGATTGCACATTTTCATTCACAAAATTTACAGTTTAGAATTCCTCTCCATTGACTTCATACAACATGCTCTCCCACGTGCAGGTATTACCACTATGATTCTTATTGCATTAATTCATTAATGATATCTGACACAGATATCACAGATATTCCAAATTAACATATTCTTAATCAATGTGTTCCAGTCTGCTGAAAACTGCCTTGGTCATTTCAGCTTTCTATTTCATATGTTCAGAATAAAAAACAAGAGTGGTACCAAGTGGTCTACATCTGTCAACTTAAAAGCAGGTTTGATATAGCATGAATCTATATTTGCTACATTGCAAGGTGATAAATGCTGAAAACCTTGCAGAGAAAAATAATTTATGAACACCTCTTGCAATCATTCTGGGAAGGAAAAAAAAAAAAAAATATAGAAGCTTTCTTTGGCAATTTATCTAGAAATTACATTCTCTACACTTATATTGGCACATTAAGTTCCCTAAATGGCCTTAGGTGCGTGCAATCACAGTGGGATTGAGTGCTCCCTCAGCAAATTGGCTGATGACACCAAGCTGTGTGGTTTGGTTGATATGCTGGAGGGAAAGAATGCCATCCACAGGGATCTTGACACACTTGTGAGGTGGGCTGATGCCAACCTTATGAAGTTTAACTATGCCAATTGCAAGGTCCTACACCTGGGTCGGAGCAATCCCAGGCACAGCTACAGGTTGGGTGGAGAAGAGATTCAGAGCAGCCC
>WTXV02006788.1:18326-31442 GCA_009823435.2 Nymphicus hollandicus
GGGAGGGACTCTTCATTAGGGACTGTAGTGATAGGACAAGGGGTAATGGGTTCAAACTTAAACAGGGCAAGTTTAGATTGGATAAAAGGAGGAAGTTCTTTGCTGTGAGGGTGGTGAGGCACTGGAATGCGTTGCCCAAGAAAGTTGTGAATGCTCCATCCCTGGCAGTGTTCAAGGCCAGGCTGGGCAGAGCCTTGGGTGACATGGTTTTTTGTGAGGTGTCCCTACCCATGGCAGGAGGGTTGGAACTAGATTATCTTAAGGTCCTTTCCAACCCTAACTATTCTATGATTCTAAAATAGCTTTTTAATTTTGGCATTGATGAGTACATGAAATTTGCAGTTTCAGAATGGTTCTAATATTTCTTCATGGACTCTCTTCTATCTTGCTAATTTTAATAAAATGTTGCCACATTACAATGACAAAGAAGCCAAGTTTTCTTGTTGGAAAGTGAAAATTGCAAAACAAAGTGAGCATTTTCCTATTTGCCATTTTAGTGAAATGCAAGGTAATCAAACTAAAGATATTTTTTAAGTTTAATTTTCACAAAGGCATGTAATTTGCAAAAAGGGCAAAGAAATACACATTGGACCTTTTTTCTCAAGTACACACACATAAAATTTCATTCATGTCCAGTCCTCAAAAGCTGGGTAGTCTAAACAGCTAAATGCTCAGTGAAACAAAGGAACAAAGTTTTGGTTAGTTTTACCTATTTCACCCAGTTTGAGTTTAGAAAAGAGAGTAGAATCAATGAATAGAGTTTATAAATATGAATTGAAGTCCCCAAATTTATTATCCTTCTGGCTTCTGGCCTTTCTGAATCCTTTAAAGATTTTACAAACATTCAATTTAATCAGAAGATAAATTGCTTCATTCACTACATCAGTTGTCAGTTAGTATCAGTGAATACGATTCAACTGTCTTTGTAGCTTTCATAACCAGTAGACTTATTTCTAAAGGAAGTGTAGTTACATGTTTAAAACATAATCCAGCAATGTCTAGGAAAAGGAATGTCATAATGCTACAAGCTCTGACACTTTGCTTAAAATCTTCATTCTGAATTACCGTCGTTCTGTGGTTCCCACGAAAAGTAACACCCACTTGTGCTGCTGGTAACTGATTTTTTAATTTCTGTCTTTAAAAATATATATATATATAAAATTTGAAAGGAAATAAATGGCAAATTTCTAGTGTGGTGTTTTAGCTACCTGTGATTTTACTGTTACCCTAAAAATTTTTAAACCTTTGTAGAATTTAACATCTTCTCCCTAATTCACAGAACCACCAAGTTGCTCAGGTTGGAATGAACCTAAGGAGATCATCTAGTCCAGCCCTGCTGCTGAAGTAACATCACCTAGAGCAGGTGGCTGAGGAAATGCCTTTTGAATATCTCCAAGTTGGAAACTCCATGCCCACTCTAGGAAGTCTGTTCAGTAGACAGTTCTTATAGTAGATACTACTCAACCTCATTACATATATATGATTTCACTTCACTGCGTATACATGGCCTCAAGATTAAATTTACATTTAGAATATGATTTTAGTCATAGCCTTTTATGAAGTCTTACAGTTACAGTGCTTATCCATCATCATGCAAACATTTCAAAGAACAGGTTTAAATGACTGTTAGCTGTCTAGGTGGCTTTTTAAATTCCCTTGGATACTTAATACTTTATTTAGGCATCTAAAGAACTTTGATGTCCATATATTCACTGCTTTTGCAAAAAGCAGAATTCCCAGTTACATCTTTAAAGCTCCTGGGATGTATGTATTTCCTGACAGGAGGTAAGAAAACTCAATTTTTTTTCACATTCCAAACTTCTATCCAAAGTTTTCTCTTTCAAAAGGCTATTTTACAGATTTGCTTTTCAAAGAGGGATAGTTCAGTTTGTCTTGAAACTCCATTCATTCATTGGTGATATTACTGAAATATCAGGACACTGCTAAAGTTAGAAAAATATTAAAAATCTGGTTTTTACAGAATTTTAATTCCCTCATTTCTGGTTGTGGCTAATGAAAGGGAATCTGAGTATGTGACTAGGGAAATAGAAGATATTAAATACATTTTGTTGAGCTCTAAAAAAACTACAATGTGATACTCATTGCTTATTGTTGTAAATGTTTCAATTATCTTTACTTAAAACTATGCAATCTTAACTGTACTTAACAAAATAAAAGTTTGAGTTATAGGCAAAGATTATAAAAGACTAAATGGATCTTGACCTTGGCTTGGGCTTTGAATCAAACAAGTATTCTACATTAAGAAGTTCAAAAAAACATTAATCCTAACCAAAGATAGAGGTTAAAATTAATTGATTTAAGAAGCTGCCTGTATGCTTTTGTGTGTGTGTTTTTACAAAAATCTCACCCACTGGAAAAAAATTAAACTAAATCTGTATTTTAAAATGCTTTCTTAAGTATCAGACAAAAAAAACCCCTGCAATGCTTTTGAAACTATACTATGAAAAATAAGAAGAGGTGGAAAATAAACAGTGTGAAGAGGGGAAGAAAAGAAATCTACAGCCGAATAAGAAAACATATCCTACAAATAATGGAAAAAATACAAATATGCTGAAGATGACAAATTAATCAACAAAAAAATCTTTAAAACAGAAAAAAAATGGACTTTAATAGCTAATAGAAATTGTTATTATATGGAATACAATAATTGGTGTCTCAAGTTCAACTAACTTTGTGCAAAGCTGTGTGAAATGAATGAAACATACTGTCACAGTATGAAGACTTAAGTCTTCATAACTGAGGGAACTGAAAACTTAATATTTGAGGCCTAAAAGACAGGCAGATCAAATTCTGAGCTCAGGGTGGTCAGCAAGCATTTTAAGATAGGATTCTGGACTAACAGATTGGGCCCAGCTGGCCTCTGTGAAACTAGATCATATGCTGGCACTGAAAATTCCTCTTTAAGCTATGTTATTGGTACACAGTAGAGGGGAACTGAAACTCAAAGGGAAAGATTTTTCCTAGGAATTCCCTCACCTCAGACGAAAAAGGAGAGAAAGTGAGATGCATGTGGATGAAAAGACTGAGAAATAGGTGGAACAAGAACCTCAGAAACAGAAAATGAAGGGACAGGAATAAATAGCTAGAGGGAGAGAAAAGTCTGATACACTATCTAAAGAATGTATTGGGAAGAAAACCCTATTAAATGGCAGAAAGGCAGAGAAATGGGAGGCAGCTTTCTGTTGGCAAGACAAATATTTTAGGGTGCAATATAAAGGAGCATCTACTGCATTCACTTTCAGTATAGGAGTTCAAGATGCATACATTTTCTGCAGCAAGAATGGAAGTTGTGTGATATCCTACCTGTTGGAACATTTAGCACTGTATTAGTTGCCAAGGTAACGACATATTTTTGTGAAGCACATTCTGGGTCTGGCTTTCCCTTTTGGGGTTACAATCCTGTGGAGCACAAATAAATGTGACCAAGTTATGCATGAGAAGTCTGAATTTGATGAACCATAGCAAACATTAAATTGGCTACATTTTTTGCTTCTACAGTATAATTTCCATAAGACTATTGTCACAATGATTAGTTTTTCATGACTACAGTTCAAAAAATTTGTAATTAGACATAGAAACTCAAATGTTCTCATAGCTAGGAAGGTCTATTACCATTTCATTAAATCTGAAAGCTAAATGATGGTGATACTGAATTGTTTGCTATCCACATAACCAGGATAACTGGAATATTCAAGAGGCACAAACACACATTCTTATAAATATAATGCATTGCAATAGCTGACTGTTATACAGCTCATGTTAAAAACTGACATATGAAAATGACACAGTCCTATGCCATGTGTTAGTTGATTGTTAACCCTCCCACTGACTACCAAGATATATAGTTCCTGAATTCTTTTACCGCTCTTGCTTTTCTGAATTGCCACCTTTCTCTGCTTTCATGCTTTTGCTTGTCTCATTTACCAATTATGTCTTTTCTTGTGGGGATTTCTTTTCACTATGCATTTGCATATAACTTCATGCATGTTAGCCTTGACCAATTTGGGATACAGTTAATACTGCTATATAAAGGTGGAATAGTTAAAAAAAAAGGGTGTTTCAGAATTCATAACACGGGAATCACTTACACGTAACTGCTGCTTAGAGCAGGCAATGCAATTTAAAAGGAATTACAAACTGTGAACCTCATACCAAAATCTGGGGTAAATGCCAAATGCCCTGTTTCCAGCAAGGAACATGACAGGAAATGATATGATCTCCAAGCTCTTAACTGGAAAAGAAAGGTAAACACTAACATCATTCTTTAAAAGAAAACAAATGGCAAAGTGTCATTTTAATGACTGGGCCAAATTTTACATAGTTGTTCCCTGCAGTCTTCCCACTGAGAACGTAATAATTTTCTTTTATTTAGGAAACTCAGTTGTAAGACATGACCTTCTCTGCAGTGTCAAAAGCTCCAGTGTTTCCTCAGAAAAGATTGGAAACAGGCAAGCAGAAAGTGAGACTTTTTTTAAATTTGTATTGTTTTTTTTTTTTTACCAAAATCAGACAATGTTTGATTCATCTTGACTATGAAGAAATTCACATTCGTTGCAAGATCCAACAGAACGCTTTTTCAAAAACAGATCTTAAATGGCACTGTTGTCTGCAAAACCCAAACAAACATAATGGTTAGTTGGCTCATGAACTGCAGTATCCTTAACCTAGAAATTTACTAATCACTGAACAAGTCAGAATTCTTGACACCATATTGAGTACAATAATGTTTTCTAAGTATTTTTAAATAGATTTCTAATAGAAATAGATTGGCATGTAACTATCATATACATCTCCTAGAAAGCTAATATCTGCTGAATTCCAAGTCACACTAATCTATGGCACCTTGATATTATATTGAAATAACAGCTCTGTCAAAGAGTAGAAGATGGCCAGTCATAAATTCATCACATGTCAAATCTATAATAGGTAGATATCAAGTCTATTATTCAGTCACAGAAATACATAAAAGCTATGTAAGAAACTAGGAGGAAAGTACCATAGTGCTCAGTATAGTGACTGGTAGAAGTCTGCTAATAGGCTGATTCAGCAAAGGAGAATGCTTCTGGATGCTCAGTTTGATTTGAATTTAGGATGAGTATTTATCATTTCCAATGAAAACACACAGTTGAGGAGTTACTGCAGCAGTCTGAGTAACAGCAACTTTTACAGTAAAAGTACCTCTCAGGTTTAAAACCTGAGTTTAACTGTGCTCAAAATGAGGTATTAGTGGTCTGATTTGTTTTGTTGAATATTTTAACAAATTTACACTTTAGAAAAAAAGTTTTAATAAAAATGCATGTCTGACTGATGACAATCTGACATCAGTAAGGCTATTAAATTTAAAAATGCAACTACTTGGACAGCAGCCATGGTGAACAAAAATTTCATAGACAGCTGAAGAAGTCAACTAGAGCTCTCCAGAGGCAAGTGTGAAGTATATGGTGGAAGAAAGGCATTTGAGCAAAACCTCTTTCACTTGAAATTATGTTTCTGGTAGACTTTCCAGGGAAATCTGGAGTACTTGCTGGGTACACATGATCTTCCCATAGAGAAGTTTCCAATCAAAGTGAAGAAGCAATGTAAATAATTTCCAGAAAGAATACTTGTTTTCCTGTCCTCTGCTGCTTAATCCTACTGAGTTTGAAAATGGGAGATTAAGGATAAGGTCTCTGATCGATCAGATTTCAATTCCTCGTACTGAATTTGTTACTATTAAACACTAATTTGTAGTAATATACAGTACAAGTTATTTCACTGGTCATAGCTCTCACTTAAAATACAGAACAGTGCGATTCCGGTTTTGATCTGACGCAGGTAGGGATATTTATGCTATCATACTCATGAAGCCAAGCAGTGGTTGGTTATTATGGGTTACATACAGTCTTTTCTTATGAAAAGTAAAGGAGATAAAGTTTTCAGTTATCTCAGTGTGGAACACCGGCATTATGGAACTTGGAAGCATTCATAGGTTAGAAAATGGTAATCCTGTATAACTGTCCCTTGCCACAGAAACCCTTCACACTGGCTTATCATCTATAGACACACAAATGTGCATTTCATAATTTGCACCCCTAAATCACTGGGAATTATGTTCTGCCCCTGAAGAGAAACCACAGTGCTATTGCTGATAACTCATTAACATTTAACAAGTCTACAATAACTGGACATCACACATCACTAAGTGTAATTAAGATTGCTGTTTATCACAGATGAGTCATAAGTTATATGACTCAGTATCTTCTTTGGTAAAACACTATACACATGGGAAAGAATTAAACTTTGAAAACAAAGAATTTGAAACTTACTGTGTTCTGCAGTGTTTCTATGTACTCTAAATGCTTCCAATGAGTAAGTGTGAAAATGCATAGCTTTGAATTACCATTAGCAATTCTAGCTACTAGCCATAAACTAGTCTTACGTTTAAATGTCTTTTGAGGCATAGACCTCAATCTGTCAATCATCCAGCTACAAGAATCTGTACTCCGCAACCATGTAGAAAAATAAACAGAACATTGCTAAATGTTTCAGAATTTTATGACTTAGTCTGTATTTCATAATTTTTTATCAACTCCAGTCTAAAAATTAATGTTTGAATTTAGTCCCTGTTTTTTTCTCCAGGTATTTCAGATATTAGGTGTATGCTTTGAAGCCACACACCTATCAGTCTTTCAGCTCCGTTAATACTGCACAGCCTATTAACTGTCCCTCGTAGTTGGGCTACCTGCCACAGCAGGTCCTCAACCTGTGCATACTTTGTGCAGGTACTAGCCTTTTCTCCAGAGGATGTGTCTAGGTGTCCATTGCAGGATACCACCTGTGCTGACATCTCTTTCCTTACCAGCTCTGTCTGAGTAAAAACATCCAACTTCTCAGGGCTGCTTCTACAGACAGGGTGGGTTTGGGTCTGAGCCAAATGCACTGCCACGGCACCACCTACTGCCACGCCGTTTAAATCTCCAGTGGAAGCTCCTGGCTCCGCCTCCCACCTGCCTCATTGGCTGCCTAGGACCACCAAGGCCGGACGGGGCTCTGCTCGGATGTTCCTAGGTTCGGAACCTCCTGTGCAACTCAATATAGAGCTCAAATCTCTGGATTAGAGCAGTCGCCGATGCTACCGCCTCACTGACAATTTACTCCTATACCCTTGAATGTCATGAATGAAATGCATTTCCTCCCTTTCAACCATTTCTGCTGTTTCTTTAAACACAGAGACAAAAAAGAGTTATATTCTCCTTGAATGTTGAGGTTTTGGTAGCAGGGGGGCTACGGGGATGGCTGCTGAGAGAAGCTGCAAGAAGTTTCCCCCATGTCAAACAGAAGCCAATGCCAGCCAGCTCCAAGATGCTGGCCAAAACCTGACAGTGGTAGCACCTCTGGGACAACATACTTAAGAAGGGTAAAAACCTGTTGTGCAACAGCAATTGCAGCTGGAGAGAGGAGTGAGAATACGTGAGAGGAACAGCTCTGCTGACACCAAGGTCAGTGCAGAAGGAGGGGGAGGAGGTGCTCCAGGCACCAGACCAGAGGTTTTCCTGCAGCCTGTGGAGGACCCTACGCTGGAGAAGGGGATGCTCAAAGGAAGCTGTGACCCCAGGGGGGACCCACACTGGAGCAGTCTGTTCCTGAAGGACTGTACCTCATGGAAGGGACCCCCCTGGTGTAGTTCATGAAGAACTGCAGCGTGTGGGAAGAATCACATTGCATAGGTTCATGGAGGACTGTCTCCTGTGGGAAAGACCCCCCGCTGGAGCAGGGTAAGAGTGTGAGGAGTCCTCCCACAGAGGAAGAAGGAGAGGTAGAAACAATGTGTGATGAAGTGACCACAACCCCTATTCCCCATCCCATGCACTGTTGTCAGTAGAGGAGGTAGAGAAAATTGGGAGTGAAGTTAAACTTGGGAAGAAGGGAGGGGTATGGGGAAGGTGTTTTATGTTTTAGGATTTGTTTTCTCAGTATCGTACTCTGATTGGTTAAGAAATTAAACTTATTTTCACAAGTTGAGTCTGTTTTGCCCATGATGTTAACTGCTGAGTGATCTCACCCTGTCCTTATGTCAACCCATGAGCTTTTTGTTATATTTTCTGTCTCCTGACCATTTGAGGAGGGGAGTAATAGAGCAGCTTTGGTGGGCACTTTGTGTCCAGCCACAGTCAACCCAACAAAGATAGTTACCAAAAAAATCATTTTATCTGCTGTGATATGGCTATATGAGTTTGAAGATTCTGTTTCATTTTCAATTCATAGAATTGGCAGATACTGCTATAAATCTTACCCATATTTTTTAGCTACCTTTTAATCATGAGCGCAACAGCAGCATTGGTAGTATGCTTCTACCAATTAGCTGAAAATAGCTTGACATTAACAAAACTTCTTGTACTAATTGTTTAAAACACACACATTATGTGCAACCTGATGGAATATAACATACTCACTGACAGAATGAAATACAATTTGCTAGCTGTTTTTCTTTTCCTTTTTCAAGAAGAGTATATTGTAAAAGGTTGGTACCCTTTGGATTCTGATCTTTCAAATATTACCTTTTTTGTTTGGTTTGTTTTGGTTTTTGTTTGGATTTTATTTTTTTCATATGAACTATCAATAGAAGGCTTTAAAGTATAAAAGCTTGTATTGACAACTCACTGCAGTTAAGTGAGCATCCCGAGTAAGTTTTCAAGTGTTTAAGACAGAACAATGAAATTGATCAACTGTGTTTCCAGAACAGATATATACTGATATGACAGACTAAAAGAAAATGTAATCTTATTATTTTTCTAGGCTTTTTCAAAGCATTTTAAAAGAAAATGGATGTTTAGAGTGCATTGTGTCACACTGCAAATTACCTGTCAGGAACTTGTACTAAATACTGTACTAGTAGATTCACCGTTCTGATCTCACTTTACCACAAACTGAAGCACAATCATTTTATTGCTATGAGCAGAAATGCATCAGCCTTAAGGAAGCATAAGCAGAGAACCAGACACAAAATTAGTCCCATGGAAAACTCTGAAGAGATTGACCTTTCCATGGAAATTAGAATTGTGCTGAATACTTTATTGTCAAGAAAATCATAGCTCCAGAAAGGAACAGAGAATTCATACATAAATCATGATAGGGAATAGGATAATATGCCACATAGGATAATACACTATTAACAATATTGGAGCATTAACTATCATAAATAATAGTATAGTTATTCATTTTTATAAAGGCTAAAACAGTCACACAACCATTTTCTCATAGCATACAGCTCACTGTTTGGAAACACTTTATAGTTACCCCATACAAAGACACACATTTTGTTTCATTAGGATACTCGGACATGTAAGGCAGAAGAAATAAGGTAAGTGAGCAGTGCAGGTGAACCTGAAGCAAAGCTCTATGATTTATCACTTCCAAGAGCAGGCAAAATTACAGAAGGGACTTCTGAGGGATGTATACAGTTTGCACTGGCCTGGCAGGAAACCACAGACTTCATAGCAGAGTGCCATTTTTGAGACAGCAGGACCCAAATGTGAGCATGCCTAATTCTGGAAATGGTCACGTACACTGACTGCCCCCTGTGTAAGCTAACCCTTGCCAGGTCTACATGGGATCTCTTGTGGGGCAGCAGGTGAGTCCCCCTGCTGATGAGGGCTAACGTGACAGATCAGATTCGACTAAGGTATAAATGGGGCCCAAGACAGGGCCAGTGGAGTTGGTCCTCCTCAGAGCAGCAGGTCTGGAGTCAGGGACTCTCCCCTGTAATCATACCCATAACTTGTAGGATTATTGTAATTTTAAGAGACAAGAAGAAGCAAGTTCTTTTTCAGGTTGGTACTTCACTGTAATTATTTTTCAATTAGTATTTAATAGCATTTTATCCAAACTGTTTCGCTCTTTATGTTAATGACTAGTTTATTCTCAAATTTTTAAGCTTTTTATAATCGTAGACTAAAAAGAAAGACTTAGAAGGCAAAAGAAGGAAAAGGAATATGAATGTTACAATATTAATTACAGGATTTGGGAATAAACTCAATGCCTAAAGTTATATGTTAGTGTATGCATTTGAGATCAGAAGTATACTGTATATATATGTATACAGAAACACAGACCTCATATACATAAGCATATACACACAATTATACCTACATTTATTGAAAAGATGCAGTTTGCTAATATCTTAAAATATTTTTAAACACAAAGCACACCAAGAGTACTGAAATAATACAGTACTTTTTGGTGCAAGCATTCAGTTACAGTTTTCTGCAAAGGCCAGAGGAACATTTGCCTTTTAAGGAAAACAGACACACATTTTTAAATCTGTGTATAGTTACAAAGAGGAAATGTAAAATATCCCAAAGTAAAAATAAGAATACTCTCACAGAAAAGGAAATGGAGATTGTATTGTACAATACAATCATCTCAGCAGTGAGTCATTGTCAAAGAGAAAGCATAGTAAGCTTAAGGATGTGATCATTATCATGGAAAAGTTAATGTGTCTTGATTATTTAAGATTTAAATAGTGGCCTGATAACATGTTTCAATGGGTGGAAAAAAAAATCTGTTTGAAGTGGTAGCTGGGGAAACGTCTGCTTGTGATGTTTCACTGCCCAAATTATTAAGAATTTGGATACTCTAGTGCTGTTTCAAAATCACATAGCAAATATCTTTCCACATCTATACTACCAGATGAAGATGGTGGCACCCCCCTTCTGCTTCCCATACAATCTAAAGAGATAGGCCATTAAGTAAACTGATGCTGGAACTCAGAACCTAGGTCTTCATCAAAGAGACAGATCAAAAACAATGAACAAAATTACCCTATGTAACAGTCAAAAATATTATATAGTGAGAGAAGGTAACAGTTGGCAGGAATAACCATGGATTTACACCATAAGTCACAATCTTGTGTAGACATAATATATACTAGAATAATGCATGTTAATTATGCTAAAATAATATTTTTATGTTATGGCTGCTATTCTGGATTTTGTGGGTTATTTTTCCTTATCAGTTTGTGCATCAGTTATCAAAGCTGTATTTAGTATGTGCATTGTATACTTCATGTGCACATACCCCTAATTTTATGGCCTGCACTAATAAAAGCTCAAAACATCTAACAGCCTTTTCATAAGCTTGTCTTTAATATACCTCTGAGGGACTGGAAAGAACTATTGTATGTTTTAAAGTATATGGAGCTGAAGGACAGAAAATCTAAAGACTTCTTAACAGGAAAAGAATTGCAGAGGCAGCTTCTGTAGAGTAGCTCTTTGTGTCTCTTTGTTGATACTCCTTTGCAAATGAACAAAAAAATACCTTGGGGCAGCATTGTATTAATGGTCTAGTATACATTTGCTGCTTCACTCCTGAAGGCTGTCCATAAGATCAGATACTAATTCTGGGAGAGAGTAAGCCCACAAAATTGAAACTTTCAGAGCAAGCAAAAATATGCACTGAATGCCTCTTAGCATAACCTCCAGAGTGTTTGAAAGGTAGGTAGATCAAGAAATGAAGGATTTTTCTGAATTCAGGGCTGGGGTTTTTTTGCCATTTTCCTATTGGTCAAATGGCTGTCATGCTAGAAAAAAATAGAAATAATGTCCAAGACATAATTTTACCAAAGGTCTAGTAAGGTGTAAGTAGTATACTTAGTCTTGGATTTTTGGGTTTTGGTGGGTTGTTTTTGTTTTTTGTTTTTTTTTTAAGGGTCAGACTAACAGGATCCTCTGTTGCTCTATCTGGAATTTTGGAATATTTGAAAGTGTTGTAGTAAAGGTATAGTTCAATGTTGCCAACTAGAATTTTCCTATAGCCACTTTTTTTCTGTCCTTTGTAGCTAATGTATTGTCCACCTTATTTCATTTTTTGCTTTTAACACTATTCTTTTCATTATTCTGTTGAGCCTCTGATATCTGACCTTAACTTATACCTTATTCTTTAAAGTATCTAGGTATCATTGCAACTGCAAAGATATTTACTGGCAGAGAGTGGGTTTTAATTAGCCAGAGGAGTATTTCCTTGTCTTTACTTTCTGATTCAGGGAGTAGATGTAAACTCCTGAAAACTTTTCAGATTTCCCTTTCCATTGTAGAAATTTTCATAACTTAGATCTTAAGACAAATTCAATGGGTAGCTTTCCTTTCAGTTAGAGAGGCATTCCACCAGACTTAGAGAAATTTTTCTTTTTTCATCCTATGTTTTATTAAATTTATGTTTATTAATATTATGTCCATTTTAAAATATATTGCACAGACATCTAAATACATTGATCTGTACTGAGATACTTGTAATTCTTCATATTTCTTCAGCCCTTTAGGGTCGACTTGGGGTTATTTCTATGTGTTTGCTAACCCTTCTCTTTCTCCCTTGGCCTACAGCTCCAGGTTACGTTCAGATTTACTATATATTGTGACCTTTACATATGTTATTTGTTAGCCCTAAACCCAGTTCTGCCCAACTCCAGGACTCCACTTGTTTAACTGACCATGAGTGCTGTTGGTCATAGCCATGGTACTTCTGGAGTAGGGATGTTGAAAAATGGTCACGCAGAGAACTGTAGGAAAAATACTATTTTAATGACAGATGCAGGACTAATGCAGTTAGCTCCAGTTCACATGCTATTGGATTAAATTTATCAAGAACACATATGCTGTTGTTTTGCAGCATCATATGACAACAGCCTTGCAGTATGCAACTCTAGTGTTTGATAAAAATCATACTGAAATAAAAAGAATTCCACGGATATGTAAGAATCCACCTCATGATTTTAAGTATTAATGCTTTTTGTATCCGTTTATTATGAAACTCATCATGGTATGACACAAGGTCTGTGCCATAAATCTGAAGCCCAAATTTAGTAGTGATTTTTTTATTACAAGGAAGGTTTTCTGAAATGATATTGTCTCTGAAAATCAAATGTTTCTCCTTGGGCAAAAAAAAGTTATTCTATGCAAAAAATCACTTGGAAGTGAAGACATAAGGTAAAGAGGGTGTCCTTTCTTTATTTTGTTCCTCAGGAGATAGCAGAAATATTATATTTAAAGCATAGAATCATAGAATCATAGAATAGTTAGGGTTGGAAAGGACCTTAAGATCATCTAGTTCCAACCCCCCTGC
>WTXV02006792.1:0-10554 GCA_009823435.2 Nymphicus hollandicus
TCCCAACATCGACCCCTGAGGGACACCACTCATTACTGGTCTCCAGCTGGACACTGAGCTGCTGACCACAACTCTGCGTGTGGCCATCCAGCCAGTTCTTTATCCACTGAGTGGTCCATCTATCAAATTGATGTCTCTCCAATTTAGAGACGGGTATGTCATGTGGGACAGTGTCATACGCTTAACATCTATACATCAGTATATTTTAGAAAGCTATACATCAGTAGATTTTAGAATTCCATAGTACACATCATGACAAGTTCTACATCCTAAGTGCAAGCCAGAGCATTTTTCCTCCAGAAAAAACCCAAGTCATTTATGCTAACAACACTCAAGCATAGGGAAGAGGAATGTTAATTGAGATGCAATGCAAATTAAATTTTTTCAATGTGTATTTAACCATTTTTTATAATAAATTGTCTGAATGTAAAAGTAAACAAGTAGTTTAAGTGCAGGAAAATATTACTGGATACTAAATGACAAGAGTAGCTCAGAAAATTACAGTAAAGAAAATGGTCACGAAGATCTGAAAACAGATATTTATGCATGGTACAAATTTTCATTGTTAAAGCCAACATTTATTTCTAGAATAAGTCTTTCTCACATTTTACATTTTTCTCATGAATGTTTTTTCCCTAAGGAACAAAGAAAAGCAAACCAGTAAATGCGTAAAATATTTATGTTTTGAGCATATTGAAGGCTACTTGGCTCTTTCATTTACAACTTAAATTCCTATGCTAGGCCAAGATTATGGCAATGGAGGGGAGAGAAACTTCAGACTTCTATCACTAAAAACAGTGTAACAGGTGTAAGGCAATTACTCTGACACTAACCATAGGATTGTGATCCTTTCAGGCCTAAGAGCCTTGATGACAGCATGGAGAAAGTGTTCTAGGCTGTTACTATGGTTAAATCTGAAAGACTGACATTTCACTTAAACATTAAGTTAAACACCAAGTATGAGAATAGGGAAGAAACAACACATCTTGCTGTACTAACACAGACAGTCATCATCATACCCTATTATCACTTCAACTGGTGAACTCTTTTGATGAGTGGCCATTAAAAACAGTATCCATCAGTTTGCCCATACATACACTGAAACATAGATAGCATAGCTTTCTTGAAGTAATGTACTTCTTGGTGTCAAGCACCTTCCCAGGGTGACCAGGTCATATACAGCAGATAATTGGTTATCTGTTTTCCCCAAAGAGTTGTGCTTGAAATTCTACTTGCTACCCAACTTTATCAGTAGACTTCACACCACATAAATGGATTTCCAGAAGTATACAGTCGAAGATAAGAATGCTGTGCCCAGATACTACTGCCAGAAACATGTACATACCAGGAAGAACAATGCTCATTTCCAGTTACAGATCAAGTGGCAAGATATAAAGTTATCAACTGGAAGTTATAAAACCTAGTCGTGGTCTGTGAAACACCAATTCTTTTACTCTTGACACCTGCTTTAGAAATTGTATGTGAATGACATTTCAAATAATAGAAACTTTAGTAACTTACCAAATGAAAAGCTTCTGGAGAATGCTGAAAACTAAGTAACATATGGGAAAGGACAGCAAGAGCACCAGGCCTCACTAGAGGAAACCAAAGTCGATTAAATACCTAATAAAATAAAAAAAAAAAACAACAAAAAACACCTATGGAATTTCAACAAGTCTAGAAAATTAAATATCAGTAAAAATGTAAACAGATCTCCAAATTCACAATAATTTGAAACAGTCAGAACCATTGCATGCAACTGAAAGCTATAGATAAATATACATTCTCTTTGCAGAATAAGACTATCTACTGCAATACAAAAGATACTACTCAATTGCAAGGCTGTTACAAATTCCTTTCTCTCTCCTTTATTTTTGAATGTTCTTTTCCAACATACCAACTCAATCTTAAGCAGAGTGACATCAATGAGAATGGTAAATTTCTGGACTGCGGCCAGTCCTTTTAGCAGCGCAATCACCCATGTTTCCACATGTTGAGCCAGAGGCCAGGACAACCAGTCAATCATTCTGAAAGATTAAAGAAAAATAAAAAAGGTAACACAAAAAAGCCAGTATGTCACTATTTTTAATCTCAAAGTTTTTATCTCTTACCCAGATAGTTACACACTTACAGAGACTCTGAAGTAATGCAAGAATGATTTTGATTATCATTTGATTAATTTTGATTATATCTGAAGTAATCTAACTCTAGAACAAATACTGATCTATTTAAAAATAATTACACCCTCCCCCTAAAAATTCAGCAGCATATAAAATTAAGTATAATGCCTATTATTGTTACTTGTTATTTAAGAATACGAACCCTGATTTTACAGACATTAAGCTATCATTTTTATTTTGAGGCAAAAACTTAGTACTGAAGGGGAAAAAGTGAACCTCCCCTCCTATACCTTTTACCACAAACTAGACCCAAAGTATTAAGTTTAAATCTTAAAAGGAAGCTTTTTCAGCTTTGAACTACATTTCTGGAAGCCAACTCAAATACTCTGTTAAAAAGATAAAATCTATTAATTTTAACTACATTGCAGCAGGTGTTATAAGGATCTTATAATAGCTCTCAGCAGCCCGTGGTCTACATGTGCCCTGAAAGGAAGAATTTCACTACAGCAAAGGAAACAGGACTTCCTTGCAGAAAGGTCTTATGTTAATTAGACAAGGCCCTGAGCAATGTCTGACTTTCAAACTGGCCCTGCTATGAGCAGGACTGAACCAGATGACTTCCAAAAGCTCCACTCAGTCTATAGAAACACGAAGTTAGAAGTATATTTCTTCACATATTTTCTGAAAGAGCTCCTCAAAGATGCATTATTTTAAGGGGCTAAATTATAGCACACAACTGAACAGTTACGGTCTAGTAAACAGCCACTATTGCTAATAGGCATAGTTAGTGATTATCACTCTGAAGCAGAACTATCAGCCCCTATGTTCTTCCCAGAAATTAAAAGAGCTCCAAACCGAAATGAGGGTTTCAACCCTCAGATTCCAAACTAAACAACAGTCTTTTGCCACAACACTCATGCATTCCGAGCATGCTGTATTAATATAAACAACCTAAATTTCCAGATTTTGTAATTTGGATCTCAAAAACGTATAGCACATATTCTAAAATTTACGTATCTTAAAATTATGTACTATCTGCACATATAGCATTCAAAGCTCTCTCTAAAATAAGGAGTCTTTAGGACAGCCAGCACAGATCTTACACAGTTTATCTCATATTACTAGGAAAAAAAACAAACCAAACCAAAACCCAGAACTTGGGATAAAACATGGCAAGATCATAATCATTGTCCTGAATTTCCACAAAGCTCTCATTTCCTCAACACGTTAAATGCAAACATCTTTATTCTGAGCACCCTTTTCATATACTTTCTAAAATGGGGACCAAAAAACTAGGCAAAAATTGGTTTTGCCTGCAAAAAATTAACCTAAACCCAGGCCCCAACCCTTATAGTCCTATTGTCTTCACCTCCCAACAACTTGCAGGCTTGGTATTTTTCAGCAGTGGCACTAACACCTGCACATATATTTGGTTTTCTTAACTAACTTTCTACACATATGAAGCGTATTCTGTAAAGCCCTACATTAGAACCACTGTTATAAACCATCTGATCACCACCTTTATACTATAGCACTTTCAATCACGCTGACTCACAAACACCAAATGAAAAAGGGTGCTATTTCGGAGCTGGGGCTCCCCATACTGCATTCCTTTCCTCTGGTTACATGACGGGCACTCCTGTGTCATCTCTAGTTAGTATAATTAACTACTAAACTAATCAACCTTGTTACCAATAGGACAATGGCTATACTTTCAGTATGATTAACCTTGTAAAGAGAAGCGTAATTTCTTGTGTAACTGGTACAAACAGATTTCCCATCCTTAATATCTGATTCTGCTCTTAAAAGTAGAATCAATGATCTTTAGAGCAGAAGCAAAAGGCAGAACACGAAACAGAAGTGGATCTGCAGACACGCTTCACACTGTCCTAAATAGCATCAAGTTTGAGAACTAGTAGGTGAAGATTAGACACTTTGCTTACCAAGTCTTCTCTGCATTGCATTTACCTGGCTCCTGCTGTTGCAATCAATGACTGCATTTTTAATGCAAAGGCAGATCTTAATATGGGACATGATGATCATAAATAAAACCACAGGGGATTTTCTTTGCGTTTACCAGATTAAGAGAACCTTAAAGGCCTCAAGGGGACCTTCTGCTGCATATCACCCTAAATTGAGCAGGTCTGCTATCCATGTATGTGCCTAACAAGGATATTTCCAATATCTCTTGATATTAAAAAATCTGTGCAACTTCGGTCAGTAGCTTCTTTCACAATAATATCGTCTTAGCCACATCAAAGAACTTGGTAGCTCAGGTGCAAATTCCTCAGATCAGAAAAAAAACCAAAGCAATAACAGAAGATCCCCAGACTACCTGGCACACACCCACCCCCCACCAACATAGCATTTTTACAGTATTTTACATTTTTACCAACAGAGCAAAGGGCCTGGTCACGTCCAGAGTTTTTTCTTTTTAGCTTCTCAAAGACACTTGGTTTGAAGTGAAAACAACATATTAACTATAGGCAGTCAACTTCCTCCGAGAACTCTGAAGTAGACTTTTGATGCAGTCATATATCCCAGAAAAAATTCAACAATTTTCTGCTTTTCCTCACTGATGCTTCAGATAAGGTTTCATGAGACAGCTGAGCCAATTAAGAGCAGCTCAGTGATGCCAAAAAGCAAGCACTTTTTCTTATACAAACCTATGCCTAATGTAACTCTGAACTGAACAGATTCAATTTATTCATCTTCTAAATACAGATTGTTTACTAACCTATGTCCTACTTCAGACAGACTCTGCAGTGTCATGGAAGTGAGCAATAAGGGCTCTAATTTGCAGTCACCAAAGGTCTTTTGACTCTCATCAGGAGACCTTCTTGTGCCCCAAGTTCTGCATCTCCCGGGAATGATGCAAGCCTTATGACAACATTGTCATTTGCTGCTCCAGACATTCCAACTGTATTATCCTTTTTACTATTACTCCTCTAAGACAGAAGAGATTAATTGCTGCAAAGGATTGCCAGAGGTACATGACATGAGAGTATCTACAAAAATAACAAGGGGTACCAGAAAAGTTCCATGGAACAGAACTAGAGGCTCTTAAAATCAAGTATTACTTCAAAGAATGAACAAAGCAGATAAAATTTCACTGCTCTTTCAAAAACAAGAGGAAAAAAAACCCACCACAGGACTAGTATTCAGAAAGATTACTTATTTGATAACAGCAGCTCCTATTACACCCAAAGCTCAGCACTGCATTACTTCCCTAAGCAGAAGCATACAGAAGCCATTCTAAAGCTACCATTATACAATCACATTATGTTGTAACAGGTACTACCACATAAACATTAAAATTGCACTAACATGAAAATTAATCACCAGCACACTACTGGCAGATTATTAGCATGTACAAATCCTTCTGAACTTCCCAGCTTTGAATTTTAGGCTGGGTACACAGCTTTGTTTAATCTGTTCAGTTGAGCAGATTCTTTTCAAAGCCTTAAATGATACCTCTTACCCCATATTACAGTATTAATGATGCTGCTTCTCATTAATGACGTTTTCAACTGTAAGTACAAGCAATGATTTCAGTGTGAAAACTCAGTATAAGATACGCAAGTCTTACATTACATAAATGTGCATTACAATAATTCAAATGGATGGAGTTAACAAGTAACATAGCAGACATTTCTTTCCTCTATAATTTTAGTTGAAAAGCTTGTTATTTTTAAAAATACAAATTTCTAACAGATTCCTGTTTAATTGCTTCACTCATTTTTCTACCCTTCAGTGCTCAGTAACAGCTTCTTCCATAGGCTTTTAAATAAATAATCCAAAGACCTTCAACGCCATAATATTTCCCCCATAGTCATTATTCTGCATAACTAGTAACCACATATCTGAAGATACTAACCAAGACTGCAACCTGAATCACAGCCTGTTAACAGTGCTACAAACCTCAATGTTTAGACATGTTTAGTCATGTTTAGATTAATAACCAGAAGCATAATATACAATTGGTTTTACATTATTCCTATTCTTCTCTTCACAGAACATCCACAAAAACTGTGGAGGCTTGAATGAAGATGGAAGTAAGAGACTGTTCCCCATGTATCCTACTAAAAAGTAATAGAGATATGTAAACCAGAAAAAAATCCTCAAAAATAAGCAGTAAAACTCATTTCTGTCTCCTCTCTTCTGAAGAGTGAGGATGGGTAAGAATCATGTGAGAGCACCACTGCTTCTAGAAAAAGCATAAAAGTTGATTTTTTGAAAACAAAGCTTGATTCCTCAGATTGACTGTAAACCCTGTGAAGTTTCCTATTTATCCATCTCCCATAAGGTAGGGGATCTAAACATAAGATTACATTTAAAGGAAAAGAGCTGGCTTCCTCTTTGTTTCTATACGGCCCCCTTCTTCATCCACCCTAGCAAAGCACAAGAAAGAAGCCACACTAGCCATGAAGCAACAAACTTCAACTGGAACTATACCAGTAGCATTCATAACATCATAAATATACATTACCTTAACATGCTAAACAACAGAACTTTGAAAACTCTTTTTAAACTTTCTCTTTTTTTTTACTGGAACCTAAGTGACCAGTAACTTCAACAAAGGCAAGAGTAAGGAAAAAAAGAGACTTTTCTTCCCTTTACAATGAAATACAGTACCTGCATAGAGCTTGAGTCATACTTGCATCTTTCACATTTGGATCTGTAGTAAGGCTCCTGATAAGTACGGTAATCATCTGTAATGGTATGTGCTGCACAAGACTTGCCAGTGCAACAGAAGGTTCAAATGAAGTATCTGTAATAGTTGAACATAACATAATGTAAGAAACTAAAAAGAAAACCTCACAGAAAAATATGCTGTATCTTCTACCCTACAACTTCAGTTTTGAGTGGATTCTATTATCACAAACCAAACCAAAATTTAAGAGTTTCAATGGATTAAGGACAATGAACAGAGCAAACAAACTCCTTTTGTTTTTAGGCATGCAGGAAAGTGAGAGCCTGCCAACTTCTTCCTCCACCTCAACAGAGCTGAGAAGCAGGGTGTTGTTTTTTTTTTTTCTCTAAAAAGAAGTACCATACAATTGTTGATCATTCTTGATGTTAAGCCTAGGGATCCAATACACCTGATACTTCCCATATCCTATCTCAGCAACTGCTTGCTAACTGTACCAGTTACGGAGAAATACAGTATTATGATGTGAAGTTTCCCAGGTGCCTCAACAGCAAAGGTACTTTCCAGTGTGAGCTTATGCAGTACTTCACAGATTTTTGAGGTCAGAAAGGACCTATTTACAATCGCACCTACATTATGAAGGCAGTGAATCCTTCCCACAATACCCAAGTTCTGTGTATTTCTTACACACACCCCAGTTCCATAGACTACACAGTTCCAAGACACAAGGTATCCCTCTGGAGGGAGCAAGGAGGAAAAGTAGCTTCTGACACCGAGAGTCTTAGTTTTTCCTAACAGGACACCCCGAACACTGTTCCTCACCTATAGTATTGCAACAAAAGATGGGTTTTTTTTTTGTTTATATAGTAACAAAACCATGCTGCTCTGCAGCTAAATTAGGTGGAGGTCTCAATGCACCGCAACCTCCCCTCTAGCTTTTCTTGTGGGGGGCTTTGCTTCTTTCACGGGCAATAGCTGCACTTTACTACCTGGGCAAGGAAGCAACGGGTCCAAAGCGATGCCTGCAAAGCCATCCGATGCTAGCGGTTGGGCTCTTCCTTCCCTCTGACAAACCTGCCGCTCTCCTCAAGCACCCACGTTACTCTGCGCCCCTCCCGCCCCCTTTATCCCGGCGGGCCCCGTCGGGCGGCGCTCACCGGCGGCTGAGATGATGGCGAAGAGCTCCTGCAGGGAGGGTAGCAATGTATCGGGCTCGGCCTTCCAGACGCTGCGCAGGAGCCCGCTGACCTGTGTCACCTGCGAGACGTAGAGGCGCAGCTCGGCCTCCCGGCTGCCTTGGCTCTGGAAGTGGGCGATGCTGCGCACCAGTTGCTGACAGAAGGCGAGCGAGAGCTTCCTGCCGCGGGGCAGGCACTGCGGGAAGTCGCTCAGCAGCTGGCAGAGACGGGCGCAGAGCGGCGGCGCTGGCCGCTCGCACACCAGGCGCAGCGCCTCCACCTGCAGTAGCTCGAAGAGCTCCAGCACCGAGGGGCAACTCATGATGAGGCGCAGCCCCGCCTGGATGTAGTCGAGGATGGCGGGGTCGCGGTTGCTCAACTCGCCGTAGCCGCGCTGCAGGAGGCCGAGGACGAGCCCACGGTTGAAGAAGGCTTCGAACTCGTCGCGGTGGTAGCGGCCATAGGCCTCCAACACCTGCCGCCCCACCTGCCGTTGGAAGGGGTCGGGGCCCTGCAGCACCAGCCGGGTGCTGAGGGCGAACATGGCGCGGCACTGCGCCTGGCTCAGCGGTGTCTCCGCCGACTCCACCACCCGCCGCACAATCACCCGCTTCAGCGGCAGCGGGTGAGACGAGCTCACCAGCCCCTCCAGGATCTTGTCCATGGCGGGTGCTCCGGGCACATCGGCCGAGCGGCGGCGGCGGCGGGCCGGCCCAGGCCTCAGCGGAGGCCGCCGCCGCCGCCTCCCCACGGCCCTTCCTCCGCCCCGCCGCGCTATGCCGCCCGGGCGGCGGCAGCCGCCGCTCCCGCGCCCCTTTCTTGCTCCGTCCCGCCGGTCCCTCACCCGGGCGGCGGTGGCGGCAGCCCCAGCTCCGCTCCTCCGCCCCCGGCTGAGGCAGCGCCTCTGCCCCAACGGCGACCGCCCAACACTCCCCCGCTGACCCGGAAATTGAGCAGCACAAACAGGAAGCCGATCCGCCGGCCCGAGCGTGCACTGTGCGCGCGTCAACCGGCCACGGCACGCCCGCCTCCTTGCTGCGGCGCCAGCCAATGGGGAGTGAGGACGGGGCGAGGGGGGCATGGCGGGTGGTGGCGCGTAGTCGCTCGGCAGAGGTGAGGGGTTGGTGAATCTTGCGGCCGTGGAGGGCTCTTTCGCAAAGTCTAAAGACAGCGTGTGCCGTTCGGCTTTTGCTTTCTACCCCGTACATGTAATGCCCCTTCAGCTTCCTCGCCTCTTAGTCGTAGTTATGGGGCTACCCCGCTGTGGTGAGGCCATGTCCAGGCCTGTCCTGCCTTCAGTCTTCGTGCAGAACCCCTCTTCTCCTGTGACTGGCATTGATTGCTTTATCTATCACTCATTCTTGCGTGTAAGTCTACTTGTAACCAGCAACGCTTACTTAGAGAAGCCTTTGCTCTTCAATAGCTGTGAGAATGTTCCCATCTTTATTTAAGGAACATTGCCTGCTTATCCCTTGTTTTGCTTTAGATTTAGTTTCCAATGCTCAAATTGTATTAGTATACCATGCTTTTTCATACCAGAATATATTTCTAGCTATAGAAAGAGAGTTCTGCAATTTCCAAGGACCGAGAACTAGGTAACAAGAAAGATCACAAAATTGGCAGTATGCAAACCAGAAACCTAACTCCACTTCCATAGACAAATAAAATATTTCAGGCCAGGTCATTGGTCCCATAAACTGGGTGTGCTGGGAAAGCCCTCCGTGTGGTGCTCTTGTTTCTCAATACAAACAACTTCATGGTATATGGTTGACTAATACCTGTAATTCAGCATCAGGAATTTATGGGAAATGAGCCTAATTAATCCCTGGTAATATTTGATGTGTAACAGGTGCAGCAGAAGCAAATGTGAAAGAGCTGGAATGGTCACCTGAAAAGCTGGAGATGTACAGATGGCTTGCAGGCACGTGAAGAGGCAGGAAATGCAGAAAGCATGTGTAGCTCTAGATTAATAGCATCACAGCTCCTGTGACCTGGGAGATCAAAGGTTTGAGCAGGTTTTCAGTGCTTTGTCCTTCATTTACCTAGCGTTATGGATGGGACGGGAGGCAGTGCCAGCTGCTTGGAATGAGGGAACAGTTCTTAACGGTCAGGGCATATTCTGTCTAGAAGCTTGGTCACAGCGATTCTGCATAGGTAAGGCAATTACTCAAAAAAAGACACAAAAAGGTCTGAAAATCTACAGTCCTGAGAAAAGCTAAAATTAATATTTGAAGCTCTATGGTTGGAGGGAGGGTTAGCGACCTCTAGCATGAGAACTTGGAAATAATATTCTTATTTGCATCCACATGACCAAGTATGCAAATTCCTTATTTAATGAGCTTATGTCAAGTAATAGAACTAGCAATGAAAACCGGGTGGTTAAGAGTTATGATGGTTGGCTGAGTCACTGCGTATGCTTATGACCTCAGAGCTAAGAATAACCTGAACTGTGGGGATAAGCCTAGTTACAACCTTACTATTACATATGCAATTATCAGTATATACTTATGTGCTAAATTCTGGAACACAGACTGTTCCTCTGTTTTCAGTGAAATCTAATTCCTATATACAGATATATTACTAAGCTGTGACAAAATGAAAAACA
>WTXV02006793.1:0-10663 GCA_009823435.2 Nymphicus hollandicus
TCCCTAGCCAAGTTTAATTCTAACTGGGCCTTAGCTTTCCTAACCTGGTCCCTAGCTTCCTGGACAACATCCCTGTAGTCTTCCCAGGCCACCTGTCCTTGCTTCCACCTTTCATAAACCTCATGAAAAGGTCTTCATGTACCTTCTTGAAACTATTTGCATTGACACCACGTTTCCTCTGTCTCTCTGCTTTTCCAGATAAATACTCCAACCTTTAGACCCTTTTTTTTTTAATTCCTTCTTTTGATGGCTACACACTGCACATGCCTTTTTTAATCTTCCCTAATGGGAAAGGACTTATCGGACACCAATGTCTCTAATTGCAAATAATTTGAAAAAGTTGCCAACATCAAGGAGGGAGTGTGGCTTCCCTGCTCATTTTAAAACTTCCTGAAGACATTGTCCATTCCTACACCCTTTCCACCTCCCACCTGTTTCAATACACAGGGCTGGAATACTTTGATCTTTCTGTGTTTGTTAAAAGAAGGGTGGTGATAAATTCCACCTACATCTGATACTGAAAATTCACCCTACTTGACCTCAAACTTTTTAAAACATCAGGTGTCCAAATGAATCACAAGACCCACATGCTTCTCACAGACCAGATTTTTGTAGCTTTGCTCCCTGCATTCCTGAGGGCCTGCTGTAATTTATTATCATAGTAAACATCAGGTTATAATCATCTTTGAAATAGATTCCTGTATCTCAGACACTTACGGAATTCCTGTATCTCAGACACTTACAGAATTACAGAAATGGAGTAATCTTCCCTCTTTTAGGTGGAATTGTAGAAGGCAAGTGACTATTCACTAATAAGGTTTTCTAGCAGAAAAAGTCTGCAGGGTCATCTGTAGTAGGAACCAGTTCCCAAGCCCGTTGCAAATACATCTTTGGATCCATTGCAGTGTTTCACTGGAAAATACTGTCAGGGTAAAACACAGATTGACAAGCAGGGAAAACTCTCTCACATTTTTGGATAGAAGCTCTTTCCTAAATCAGAGAATAACAACAGCACAGTAGCTTAGCTATTGTTACTATTCATTACAATAATATGGCATGCTCTCTGAAGGAAAGTTACATCATATTCTGCCCTTGGAGCAGGGTAGGCTCAGTGATGCACCAGACAGTCCCTTCATCTACAAGCAATGAAGATAGATGTATTCATCTCATTATTACACAATCATTATTCTTCTTTTAACCTCTCAATTCCTCATTCTCACATGGTAAAAGAGCTGTGCTAACTCCATAGCCCAAGCACAGGCCTGCCAGGGTCTGCAGTTGTGCTGTCCAAACCTGAATCTGCCCCAAAACAAAGAAGCACTGCCAGGATTTGAATACCCATCTCTGTAACTCCCCGATTCATCCTTTCTGTTTCTTGCTGCTCCAGTATACTCCATTTCCAGTGCTCATCCATCCTTACATGCAGTGGAGAATGACAACAGAGTACTGATGTTCCACTGGTACCTGCCCCAGCCTTTGACACACTGAGGTCAAGTGTGATGGCTGAAGTTTGCCACTGCTCTTGGGTTATGCTGCCTGCTAGGATATGGGGGAATTGCCTAAATTATCCTGTCCTGGAACACAGCTTCATTTCGGAGTTTCCTCTCTCCCCTGAAGCCTGAGGAGAACACACTGTTCCTACTGCAGACAGAGAAGTTGTTGCATTACAATTCAGAGCTTGCCTGCCCCTTGTATATCAAGAGGGCTTGAAACCTTTCCCTGCACTTCTGGCTGCTCTAAACACACACACTCCCCAGATGCCATGCATGAGCATCCCTGTGTGTTAGCTCAAGTCCATGCTTGCTTTGAGAGGAGGATTTTGTTGATTAGAGTTAGCAGTCACTGTAGCGATACCTACAATGAAGGATATTTTTACTGCAGTATTGGGCTGCAAGTGAATTAGCTTTGTGGTTTTCATCTGAGACCTATTCCTCTCTCATAATTTTCCCAAGTTACTCTTGAGCTACTTTCAAACTAAAGCTAAAGAGTGATACTGGGGTTTGGGTTATTTGCAGAGAAAGAAAATATACTTTTAAATGAATCAGAGAGTTTGATCTCAGGTAAATCATAAATACATAAAATGTAGTTCTCACTTCAATATATATTTAAACATCAAGTTAAGTTTAAGATTCTCTATTTTGTAAAGGATCTTAATAGATAATAAAGGTACTTTTGCAGACTGTTGGAATTTCTCTATTTTTATTTCCCTATGCAATATTTTAAGAGTATTTTAAAGTTATATTACTTACACCCAACTAAAATGTTCTGTGTTTTGTATAAAATCAAATAAGTGTTAGGTGCTCTATAGCAAACAACTTCACATTAAGAAAACATAGAGTAGCTGCACACAATTTCTCAGTTAATGCCAGTTCTGCCAGAGCTCCCAGTCTGGGATCCTGAAAAGACTCTGAGATTTTAGAGGAGAAAGCTGCCAAGACTGTGAGTCCGGAAGAATCAAAGAATTTGCAAGCTCTAGTTGCAAAGCAGATGGCATTTGTTAGCTCTCCAAGGAGGAAAAAAAGTATCAGGGTAATATAAACATTAGCATATGCTTGTAGTATTATGTAATGGTGAAAAGATCAAGAAAAATGCCACAAGCAATTTAAATAGTTAGATCCCACAATATTAACCCAGCTACAGTGGTACAGCTAGAATATCCATTGTAATATATTATTTTTTCTTGATATGTGAGTGGATATAATGTTACGTGTTGGTACGTGCCACACCCGTCTTTGGGTTGTGTAGGAATAACAGTATCTTGACCTTTTCAAGTTTGGAATGTATTTGAGGTAAATAGTGCTTTTGCATATAATTAAGAATTATACTGCTTGTTTTCTACCTGGATGTTGTGTGAAAACAAAGAGCACCTGAATCCCTCAAATAGCCTGACCATCCTGCTAAACAAAGGGATCAGATCGATCCCCATTGATGGACAGCTAGGGTGATGCTGTTGTCAGCAGGCAGGCATACTGATGCTAAAGAGGAACACAAAATTAAGCAATCCAGGTGCAAAAACCACATCTACTGCAAATCATAACATTAGTAAAGTATTGTTGGTTTGGAGGAGGTAATATACACCTTTTGCCTCTTGTCCAGGTGTACCTGCTTTTTCAGGATATGTCTTATCTCCATTTCTCTGTCATTTAGAGCTTGGTGCTCCCTTTTAAGAAGTTTCTCCTCTCTTCCTGGATAGGCACCCACAGACCTTGCATTCTCCAAGTCTGCCTGTCTGGCTGTCTCTAAGGATTTGCTCACTCTTCCTTCCTCCCTCCTCCTTTCACTCTGCACACCCCTGTTCTCTGGACATGTAGGCAGCAACCCTCCAACTTCCAAGTCCATGACAGTCTGCACAGGTTCCCTACTCTCCTGGCTCTTCCCATAGGTGCCTTTAGAGTCCCTTAACCCAACAAGCTCTTTCTGAGGTGCATGGATGTGTCTCCTCCAGAGGAAGAAACAAAATATTCCTGGGAAAGAAGGCAGAGAATTGCATACAAGTGTTACCTGTGTTCTTGAGGTCAGTCCTTCTGTGGTGAGGCTTTGAAATCTCTGCCTCCCTGCTCCTCTTCTCCTCACCACCCTCTCTGCACTTCAGCTTGCAATGAGTGACGTGTCCCTCTTCATTTCCCCGCTTTCCGTGTTTCCACAGTCTTTCCGTGGAGCCTCCTCCAGCTGTACCTCTCCTACCCTTCCCTCCCACTCCTGCAAGTTAGCCATCTCCCCCCACACATGGGAACCTCATGGGAAGGAAAGCCTGGGCAATGGAGCCCCCCTCGAAAGCAGCTCCGTCTGCAAGGACACCCATATATATTTGCCCCTGGTTCTTTTGGGCAGCTCTCAACTGCTGGCTCTCCAGCACAGCTGTACGACTTTTCTTACTCATCACAGTTTCCACTATGCAGCACGCCTCTCTGGCTGCTTGAACCCTCTGGCCATCCAGCCATGAATTAGTTCACCGCGTTATTCCTGTCTTTTCACAAACATGCCAATTAATTCCCTGCTGATTAGTTCATTTCTGATGCACTCTGCCAAATCTATTTCTGGTGGAATAAACAAGGAGTGATGAATCGGCTGCAGTGTTGTTATCTTTTTTTTCCCTGCCCCCCTCCCAGAGGTCCATGCCAAATCAAACAAGCTCAGGTCTGGTCAGTACTCGATAAAGAGATACCCAAAGAACTGCAAGGTGTTAAAGTGATGATTTTCGTGAAGCAAGGGGTGGACCCCTGACTCTGGTCCCATGTTCTTGTCAAACTGACATTTTGCTGTGGTTTGAGAGGATGTGCAGCCACCACAGCCTGAAGCTGCACAATCGCTGCACACCCGGGCTCATGACTAGATCTATGGCACTGCTTGCGAGTGCCTTGGCCAAATCTGCATTCTTCCTTATATTACTTCTCCAGTATCAGCTGGCAACAACACCCTCTCTGTTTCCTGACTAGCCTATTCTGATTTACCTATATTTTCCACAGCCAAAATGTCTGCTTTCAGCAGTGAGAAAAAAGGACTGTCCAGCCACCCAGAATAAAAACAAACACGCAGAAGTAAGGAGCCAGAGGATAGTGCAACTGTTACAGACAGAGCAGTTACAAACACAGTATTATGATTGCAACTGTGATGCTCGTTTACCCCAGGTGAGGAGCAAATCAGGGAGGAAAGCTGAATGGCATCCTACTAAGCACAGTCCATAAACATCAGCCAGCACTATTATTTAGTCAGCCACTTAAACCCACTCAAGAGAGAGGCTAAACTGGGACCACACTCAGGGGTATCTGCTTCTCTGACATCAGAAGCATGTGGTTTTGGCTGCTCCTTCTCTTCCAGTCCCACTGGCTCTGTGGCAGGGGAATTTCTGAGAAGGCTGCCTTGTTTATGGAGCCTTACCACTGAAACAGCAGGATACTCATTTGCAAAGTTATAAAACACCAGTTTTCAAAAGCAGCCCACAACATGGAGGCTTAACACAGACCAGCCTTAGGAGGAACTGGTAACCTATTTTTTCAGGGCTCAAATAAGCAAACAAAATGTCCAGGCAACAGGCAAATAACCCAAACAATCATCTCTCTCCAGCTGGTCCCCATTCAGCATGTGGAACACACAGTCCTGTTACGCTGCAGTTGCAACTTCCTGCAACAAGGAAATGAACTGCTGACAGTGTGGGATGAGGATGCAGGGTGGAGGAACACTGAGCAAGAACCCCTCCACAGCAGGACATAGGGACATCAGCTGAGCCAACATGATGGGTAAACCCACACAGGCATGGCAACACACTCCCAAAGCCCTGGTCCAAATCCAAAATGTGCTGGTGAAGGGTCGCAGTGTGTGCTGAACATCTTAGTCGTGTGCTGGCAGTGTGCTACCTCAGCACGGGTCTCAGCAGGCAGGAGTGTGTGTCGTAGAAACTCCCCATTCCCTGTGCCTCCTCAGGGATTAGTGGGGGAAGCAGGATAAGAGGGAGCTGTGGCATTTCCCTTCCCTGTCCCCTGCCTGCTATCATCCACGTTCCCAGTGATGTGAAAGGAGCACTGCCCAGCCCACCATCAAAACCGTGCTGCATTCAGACAGGGATACCCAGCACCCACGTGCCATCACTGTGCCACACTAAGCAGAGACCAGGAACTTTAATACAAACAACTTACAAGAAACTCCCTCTTTTTTTTATTGCTACGTTTCTGTGTTGTAAGCAACTGCAGGGTGTTCAATCTGCTCTCCTGCATGAGAATTGCTGCTTGCAGTCAGTTGTCTAAACTTGGAGTGACAGCGAAAAGCTACTGAAAGAGGTGACACTGGAAAGGTTTCCTTATGGCATGTCCCATCAAAGAAGACTTTGCAAAGTCTTCTGCACTAGCCTTATTAGGCACACCCCAGATATCATTACAACTTGTGTAGCTCAGGTGAATATTGCATACCCATAAAGCAGCTCCAACACACCAGTATTTCAAAGGGTCAGGTCAGAAATCAGGCACAGCAAATTTACCTTAGGCAGGGTCTTCACCCTACACAGGACAGCAGGGGTCAGTATGAGCAGAAAGGGCTTGCACAAGCTTATCGCTGATAAGGGGCTGGTGGCTGCATATTTTCATACTTTTTAGCTTGTAACATTTTTCTAATAGACCACATTGCCAACCCAAAGCTCTCAAACTTTGAAGCTTAACTCCAAGTATCTCATTTTTCAGCATCTGGCTTTTTCAAATTGCTTTGGAAAAAAATAAATAGAGTGAACAGCAACATTCACATAAATGAATGATTTATTTGCAACTTCAGTTTTATTTTCACAGCTTTTTGATTGATATTGGTATACTTGGCAGGTCCAATTTAAATGCAAATTAGCTTACATTCACAATGTAAAGAAGGAAGACTTCAATTCTCATGCTTTGCAAATCATTACACCCTCTGAACACTTTGCTTAGTCATATGTTCTCTAGATCACCAGGTTTAACCACAGACCACTTGTCCTGGCTATCCATTAGCCTCACAGAGACCTCAGGGCTTGGGGAACAAGACATTTTTATGGGGATGCCTGAAATTAAGAGTGGGCTGTGCCGTACCACAAACATATGAGTGTTGTAAAGTATGGGCTCTTGCAGTGTATGTGTGCCAGATGTTAGAAGATCACAAACGAGGACACCAGATTTTCCAGTGCTTGCTTCTGGCGGTTTCTGCCATACCTTTGCTCCCAGCTCTAATTGGTGCCAGAAGCATTTTCTTAGAAAGAGCCAGCGGACAGCTCTTGTCCCTGTGTTTCACAGGCATTGCTAACCGAGACTTGAAAAGCATCCAGGATCTCTCCTGTAAATATTTACACAGATACAGGACTGTCACTGCTCTTAAATCAAAAAGCAGGGGAGGGGAAATGGCATATGGATTCTGTGCTCAGAAAGACCTGAAGGGAAAGAAACATGATGACTCTGATGCATTCTCCAGGATTTGCCACCTGGGACTGTCCCCACAGGTGCTGTGTTTTCAGGAAGGTTCTGAGCTGAAGCCTGATGACATCAGTGGAAAAAAGCCCTCTGGTAACAAAAGGTTTTGGATCAGACCCTGTTTACCATTCCTATCTGAAAAAAAAATAAAATCTGTTCACCAGGTAAACCACTGGGTATCTCCTGATCCCTTTTTATTGCAATTATATACAGTTCAGGACAAGAAAGGGTAAGTGCGTTATTTGCAGGAACGGTGCCTGAACCAGGGGAAAACAGCAGCAGCAGATGCTGAGGAAACTTGATGTGTTCTTTAGCCAGTTGGACTCTCTTGTGATGTATTTAGCCAATACGCCTTTCTCTTCTTCAAGGAGTCAGCCTTGAGAGCTCTTACACAAATCATGACTTGAAAGTGGTGGTGTTGGATGACCCGTGTATGGGCCTGGGAACTGGGAAGCTGAAGCCTTGTGGCTTCAGGGACGCCACAAAACCCTCCTTGTTCAACATCCCCATTGTGGAAAAGGAGGAGTTCACTTTCTCATTTACTTCGGAAGGCTGTGGTGAAGATTGAGGACAGCTTTGGAAAATGCCCTGGCAGTCTCCTGTAATTAAGCAAAAAAAAAAAAAGAAAGAAACCCCCAAACCCATTGCAAAATAAAACAAAGACGACAAGCAAGATTTAATCCAACCAAGAACTTCCCAAGAATAAGGGCATATATTTATACCAAGAACAACTCAAAGGTCTGGCACTTTCTGTGTAAACCACTTAGGACAACAAGCCTATTTTTGCATGTGTTTGTGCCCAGCACAGTCATGCAGGCTGTAGAAAGCTGAGTTGTCCTTTGTTACAGCTTGTTGCCACCAGCCCGCACCACCGTGCTGGTCTCTGGCCCTGTAAAATAACAGGGAGGAAATGAAGAGCAGTGGAACCAGTGAAAAGCTTTGGTTTCGCTGGGAATCCCAAACTTATGCCAAGTGGGCATCCAGTGTTTGCTGGAGAGCCACACTCACAGCTAAAGGCCCCAGTGACATCCCACCCTGAGGCCTTCTGGCTCCTGGCAGGTGCAGCCCCATAGGGAGAGGCCCTCAGGACCCGCTGGCCTGCGCCCTCCCACCGAGCTCCGGTGACAACGCCTCCCGGGCTATCCCCCGCTACCCTTATCCCTCTGTTCCAATGGAGGGAGGCCGCTGGGGCGAGGAGCGACGCAGCCCCGCGGGACCCCGCCAGGTTTGGGGTGTGTCTGTGTGGGAAGCCTCTGCCACCGCACAACTACAACTCCCAGCAGGCCGCGGGAAGGCGCGGGGAAAGAGAGGGGTGGAGCGCATGGGCACTGTGCCTCTCCAGCATGGCTACGGTGCTATCACGGGCGCTGAAGCTGCCGGGTAAGGGGTCTGCACCTGCGAGAGGGAGGACGCACTGGGCCGCGCTGAGCCATGCCGGACCGGGCCGGGCCGTGGCAGCGGCAGCCACGTCCGGGTGTGCGGCCGGCGGCGGGGAGGCGCGGTTGTGGCTACCGGGGGGCAGTGGGGAGTGTTGCCATGGTGATGTGGCGAGCTGGCGATGTGGGGAGAGGGCCAGGCTGAGGCGAGGGGCAGGCCCGGCCACCCTGAGGGCGCTGGCGGTGGCGGGGGTGTCTGGCGGCCTCTGCCCGTGTCTCGTGGCAGAGGGAGGGCTGCACCTTGGGGCTCCGGGGGCATCGTGTGCGGCGGCAGGGGGCTTGGGCCTGGCCGCTGACCTGTGAGGAGCCGCGTGGGGATGAGCGGGAGGAGGCGCCGGGGCCCGCAGACTGCGCAGAAGTGGGCACAGGGCTCACACAGCCATCGCGAGAAAGCCTTAGTCCCTCTCTGATCCGCTCCTGCCAGGTTTTACCCCCAAAAATTAGGCTGGGAGTCCAGTAGCTGCCTTTGGCATTACCCAGGTAAATGTTTAAAGGCTGACTACCACCTCTGCATACCTTCCAGCCAGAGAACTTCACCGAGATGGAAGGATATTTAAGCACAAGGGACTATTGTGTTGGGGAAACAGATCTTTCAAAGATAAGGCTGCAGTGAGCAGCAGCCCAACAACCATTCTATTCAGTGAGCAGATTGAAAAAGAATGAAAATACATTGCAAAACCATGTCTTGGGAGTATGATAGTTGCTGTTGGATTGCCTGGAGATGGTGCCAGTGCACCTGGCTGCATTAACCCAATGGCAAAGCGCATTGTTGCTTCTCCTGACCATGTCTTACCTTTGGGACAGCTATGGGGATAGAGACAGGGCCCCGCTGTGCACTGCTGGAGGAGGGGTCCTCCCTGGTACCACTCACCACTATGGTCCTGCAGTGCCTCAGTCCATGAAGCTGCACCCAATGGGTAGCTCATGCATTGCTCTTCCATCGGTCTGTGAAGATCACAGAAATGTCTTCAGAGCCCTTCCCGCGAGCTTTTAGTACCCCATATTGGAAATCATTATTTTTAGTTTATGTAGTGCCTATTATATATAATTCAAAGAAGTTTTGTTTGCAAATCAGTTTCTTCCTAACTATATATGTTTGTCTCATTGGGAAGGAGTATATTTTACATGAAGTTTGTTCAGCAGAAGTGCAGACTCGTGGTTATAAGTGTGTGTATTGGGGTGTGACCACTGGGGAACTGTACAATAACAAGTACAGGTCTTTTCTGGGAACTCTGGAACCAGCATCATCTGTTTGATATCTATTTGATATTGGGAGGCACTGATTTGGAAAAGAGATCAGACCTTGCAACTACAGTTAAGAAAACTGTCCTTGCATTGATTCTTAGGTTAAATTGTGTATATCATACCATGTTTGTGTGGTGAAAAATGCTGCTTTCAACAGCAATGAGAAGGCAGAAAGCCAGTTGCTAATGCTATTTTTTTCCTGCAGAATGTCATTAATCACATCAATACGTGGCAACTTATCTCCCCACGGGCTTAGAGATATGTCTGCAGGACCCAGCGACTGGCGCCTGCCAACTGCCAGCTGGGGGAAAAAAAGCAAAATCAACAGAACATGAAACAGTACAAAGTAGACTGGCACCAGTATGTCATCATTGGAATAATGCACTGAAAATTGTACTTGTCTAAAGTCCATGATCGGCTCTTTTCACTCCAAAGTGAGTGCAAAAGAAAAGCCTTTCCAGTAAATCAAAACCAGAAAAAAAGATTGCAATTAATATCTTTCAAGCTGTCAGCACTAGAAATGAGTATTTCATTATGAGAGGGACCTGCTTCCAACACAGATCACCTCACAGATGCCTCCTTTCCAAATCATGATCACAGATCATCTTTTCTTCTTTGAGAGGTCGCATTCTTCTATTGCAATAGTTGGAAGAGCTGCCTGTGCAAAAAATACTGTTAGGCAAATGCATAGGGGATTTTCAGTTGCGAGTCTAACTCCCCTTAAAAATCGATATATTTGGGACATTTTCTCTCTCTTCTGCCTTTGAAAACCTCCCTCTTCAATATTTGCTTTTTCTTCCAGTGGCTGCAGAGAAAAAAATAAAACCCAGGGTGACATGACCAGTAACTTACCACGAGCCACAGTTCCTCAGGTTGATTGTGACCACAAGCCACTGACTGGGAACCTCTGTTTTATCACTGGTACCATGGGGAAAAACAGAATACGATTTAGAGCAGGTCAGAACAGAAGCAGTTTATTTATTATACATGTAGGAGATAGCACAGAGCAGCCAGGAAACTGACTTTGCTGCTATGATCTGTTTCCCTGTAAACTAGATGCAAGGT
>WTXV02006795.1:0-19830 GCA_009823435.2 Nymphicus hollandicus
GATCATCCAGTTCCAACCCCCTGCCATGGGCAGGGACACCTCACACTAGACCATGTCACCCAAGGCTCTGTCCAGCCAAGCCTTGAACACTGCCAGGGGTGGAGTATTTACCACTTCTTTGGGCAACCTGTGCCAGTGCCTCAGCACCCTGACAGGGAAGAACCTTATAACCAACATGAACCTCCCCTGTTTCAGTTTGAACCCATCACCCCTTGTCCTATCACTACAGTCCCTAATGAAGAGTCCCTCTCCAGTGCCCTTGTAGCCCCCTTCAGACACTGGAAGCTGCTCTGAGGTCTCCACACAGCTTCTCTTCTCCAGGCTGAACAATCCCAATGTTCTCAGCCTGTTTCCATATGGGAGGTGCTCCAGCCACTGATTATCCTCGTGGTCTTCCTCTGGACTTGCTCCAACAGCTCCATGTCCTTCTTATGCTGAGGACACCAGAACTGTACACAGTGCTTCAAGTGGGGTCTCACGAGAGCAGAACAGAGGGGCAGGATCATTTCCTTCGACCTGCTGCTCACACTTCTTTCAGACATGGCAATGAGCATAACTTGGAATGAAGACCACTGATAAACCAACCTACATGCAGTTCTCAATCAGAAGTACTAAAAGTCATTAGATTTATTTACAGTTTTGAATCTAGGATTCGTTCACTCTATCACAGCAATGAGAGTCTCTGTAGCATCAACAAACACAAAATCACTTTTAATTTGTTAGCACAGCCAGCTACCATGCGTACCCCAATAGGTCATGGTCACTATATTTAATGTTAGTATGGAGCCATTTTTATGTCTGGAATGCAATTTCAGCCCCAATGCATCCCATTGCTTCCTGATTTACTCATTCATTCAGCAGCCGCGGTTGGATTTTCTCAAAAGATATTAAGGATACAAACACGTAATTGCCTTCAGCAGCTCTGAAATTAACTTAAGCCACTACTTTGTTTAGAGAAAAACATCTGTGTCTAGACCATTATCTATTTAAACACATGAATAGCCGGCTTTTGTAAGAGACGACTGAGCAGTATCACTTGCACTGTGCTATCTGTATTATGTGGGGTGGCATGTTATTTACAGATACCAGGACCAACAATTGGGGATGACAAACAGAGCTGACATAGGCCAAGATCAAGTCTATTTGTGATACAACTGTGGTATTATATGGATTAATATTGTTAGAAGATTTGGTTGCTGTATTGACGGAGTCTTGGGTGACATGGTCTAGTATGAGGTGACGGGGGTTGAAACTAGGTGATCTCAAGGTCCTTTCCAATCCTAACTATTCTATGATTCTATTGCCATTTATCCTGTGCTCCCACATCAGAACAGAAAAGGAAGCCTGTGAAAACATGTATATTTGTTATCTTCCACTGAAATGCATGTCTGCATAAGAGAACATGACTTTTAGTGTCCGTTCATGTGCATTTAGATCCATGGCAGAGTGTCCTTGCTGTGACCATAGTACAAGAATTCCATTAGATCACTGCTTTCCTGTACCTTCAAAAGACGGATACTTGGGCTCTTCCAGCCTGCTTGGCATTGTGCAGTATGACTGCCTCTGCATGTCTCAGCCCACTGGTGAAAATGTGAGGACACCTCTGTCACTATAAATGAAGTATTAGAATACTCCAAGGGGTTTTTTTTGCTTGAGTCCATTAAGTCATGCTTTTGGCACTGAACCACTCTACCAGAGAAGTTAGTGTCCAAGGCCTGTAATAATTATTGAATGAAACGCCCCCAGAGTATCTTAATCCTATTAAAATGTGTCTTTTAAAGTATAAATGAGTTTTTAACCTCATTTTAAATGATGATTTTCTTCCTGTAACACACCCTTTCTCTGCAGATAACAGATCCCAGGGAAGCAGAGGATAAAACAAAGGCACACATTAATGTCAAAGATTTTAATCTTCTGTTTGTATTTGTGAAAGAAACTTGACTCTTTGCTGCCAATTTTCTATATGACTCTACTTCTTCCAGCACCCCGTTTCTTTCATCACATTGTGTGATATTGTCTGTAACTAGATGATGGTGATAATAATGAATTAGGTTCATAAAGCAAAGTCTACGTTTAGGCAACTGCAAGAGTTCTTTAGTTTCTAAAGGCTCAAAGAAGAGCTAAAGAGTTAATTCAGTGTTTCCAGATGCCTGATATCCTTCAAAATCTAGCCAGCTGGAGCGTCTAAATGTGATCGCAAGAGTTAAATATTACCCATTTTCTTTATGCCTTCACAGTTCCTCCAAGGCAGATCTCTTAAGCAAACAAGCAAGAAGTAAAACACATTATAAGTGACTCTTTTTCTCTCATTCCCCTGCCTCCCTCATGCATGCTTGGTTGGGGTTCTCCTTCTTGCTGTATTGATTGGGCATTGTTTCCACTGCAACTTCCACTCGAGTCCTCCCAGTCCTTCCAGTTCTCCAGTCCTCCCAGTCCTTCCGGTTCTCCAGTCCCTTCTGTGCCCTTCCAGCAAGCTGCCCCATGGCATGGCTTGCTATTCACTGGGTGGGAATTGAGAGCATTTCATGTCATAGAACCATAGAATAATAGGGTTGGAAAGGACCTTAAGATCATCTAGTTGAAAACTTAACCACAGCAAGGGCCTTTATTTCTCAAGCACAACTCAGTGCAAAGCTCCAGTGTTTGTGCTTCAGATTAGTCCAGGTTCATAGAACTGAACATCCCCCTGAATCCTTGTGCTTGTTTTCTCCTGTAGCTTTCCGAGGCTTTGGGGACATTCAGGTCAAGAATGTGCTGTAGCGACTGCCATTTCTTCTTGCGAATTCAGAGTCTCAGAATCACTTGGATTGCTTTTTTGTTGCAACTTTTGATTAGGAGTCAAATCTCAGCTCAAGGCTGGTTTAAAGGACCATGCGTATTGTTTGAAGTGATATACTCACGCAGTTGTAGGGTTGGAGTGACTATTAAGCTCAGCCTTCTGATTCTCCAAACCATCCTTGTGTCAGTTCATTCTGAGTCCAGTCTACATTGAACCTAACATCTCTACAGGCACAGAAGCCAAAGGCTGGGAGGAGAAGACCTGGCTAGACCTGTGCCCTACCTGCAGTATAGATGCAGCTGCATCATGAGCAGGCTCTTAAAATCAGGTTCTGAATGCAAGCACAGCTCCCAAAGGCAGTATAAACTTCTAACTACCTAGAAAATGGTATCCAATATGTCAGCAAAATCAGGTCAACTCTATAGAGTGAAGACCGTGAGCCTGTGTGTTGCTTAAACTGATGCCTCTGCAGTCACATTACTATAATGATTTTCCCTTATTTTAGCTGTATTTAGTTTATCTCATATCATGTATTTAGTATATCACATAAATAGACAAGATAGGATCATTTCTTACGTTGAATGTTGCCAGCTGTATCATAAAGTCTCCAAGACAAATGCATAGGCTTTCTGTCTGCCTGAGCAAGTATCTAATTCCAGAAGAATTTTCAGGAAAACCAACAAGGTAGATGTGTCATTTTTCTGATGCACATAAATGTTTTGTTCTGTCAGAATTGCTGGAAAGATCAAGTCGGTTGCTGGGGCTCAAATGTAGATCAGGAGAATTGGCTTCAGGTTCTAACACTTCCTTCAAGACTTAATGTGTTTCCTCTCATAGAACTTGCTCATCTTCACTTTTTCTCCATTGTTTATACACTCTTTATTATTATATATATATAAAAATATAAAAGTATATTGATATAATATACATTATTATAATATAAATCTATTACATTCATATTATATTTTCCCATAAGGGCACTATGTAAAACTGGACAACACTTACACATCCTTTTCTTTCTTTCCATCCTCCCATCTCAGCAGAGCCCTAGGACCCCCTTCTCTGACCTCCATGATGATGAGAAGATCTTTAATGGAGGAGATGGCGTGTGGCAGAACCAGAACCAGGATCAAGCCTTGCTCTCAGAAATCACAGAGGAGGATCTGGAGGCTATTCGTCAACGGGAAGAGGCCATTCAGCAGATTGAGGTCAGTAACTTCTCCCATCATGGACTTTTGAGCTGGAAGTGCAGATTCCTTGTGGTGCATGCTCAACATGGTAAAAGAAATGATTTACAGTGCTGCCAGTACAGTATCACTGAAAATAGGAGAGATTATCAAGTGTTTCTAAACATGAAAATCAGTGGCAGAAGGAAGAATTAGAAATCCATATGACCCATAATTCATGTTCATGGACTAATGTTGTATGGAGTGCGTCTTCCATTACAAAGTCTGTGATGAGGTAGTTTAGTTGAGCTTGGCTATGCAGCAAAACAACTTTCTTAGTGCATGCAAACTTGAAACTGGAATTTGTCACAGACAGAAAATCTTCAGCTTTTAACACAAGAGAGAATAATAGGTAAAGGAAAGGAAATAACTTGTTAACTTTTTCAAGTAATTCAATGTTTTTGCTGTATCAAAGTATTAGGCTATTCTTAATATAGTTAAAAGAAGACACACTATTTTTATTCCTTTTTTTTGGATGCACTATAAATAAAAGATGAAAAAAAGGAACAAAGAGAGGCCTGAATAAGTTAAACATCCCACATTTGTCTTTTTATACTTCTCTTTTTATGCTTTTGGGAAACTCTTGCCATAAATTGGAGGAATAAATGAGTAAACCCAGAATACGTTAAATCTTTCTAATTTGTATGCTTTTACAGGCCTAAACTCAAGATGAACCAACAAAAAAAAGGGCTTCAGAATAATCAGAACATTTAATTAAGGGCTATATTTTGTCCTTTAATTGGATTGAGCTAATTTTATCAGGATAGATTTTGGTTGCGGTATAGCAGGAATTGTGATTGAGTTAACAGTGCAAAAAGGGGGTAAATGTTCCTGCTGGAGACTGGTGCTTTGAGGCTGTGACCTCTGTTTGCAAACAGTGAGAGCTACATATGATTCACACTGTAAGTAAGAAATGTTGATGATAGTTTCACAGGAGCAGGTCGAGGTTAGTGTATATCTAATTTCTGTTGTGGTTTGCCAAGTAGAGATGATTGAGCTTTGTGGACTTGCATGCATTACTAGGGATGAAATTGTTATATTCTCACACTGAGTATCCATGGGTGTGAATTGTCCTTTCATACTTGAGGATTCTCTTTGCATCCACCAGGACAAACTAGGGAATTTTGTTGCAGGAGAAAGCATCTTTTGGGATGTTCCTGCCCTTTGATGTTCAAGAGGGATGGTAGCAAGGGTATGTTTGGACAGAGCTTTGGGTGGCTTGGCCTGCCTATGGCAGGGGATTAGAACTGACTGATCTTAAAGTCCTTTCCAACCCAAACATTCTATAATTCTATGGTTCTATGATTCTGTTTCTAAAATGGTGTTGTAAACACAAAAGATACTGTTAGAATCCTATTATCTTAAATATATTCACTGCCTTTTCCTTTCCATCTTTATGTTGCCTCCTGTGCTGCCCAAAAAACATACCACATGGGTGTTTGCCCATTAGACAGAGGAGAATTACAAACCCCAAGCCAGCCTCAAGCACACCAACTTTGGAAAAATGAGATGCAGTTGTGTCTTTTTAGAGAAATCCTTAGTTTCCTGCTTAAATCCCATTCCAGTGTCACAGTTTGATATCTCTGCATTGAGCCGCATTGGACCACATGGCCATGGTGGGGTACTTCAGGCAATTTAAGTGAATCCAGTCCCAGCCCTACATAACATCTAAGTTCAGCAAGCTGGTCTAATGTGAGGCATCCCTGCCCATGGTAGGGGGTTGGTTGGAACTGGATGAGCTTAAAGTCCTTTCCAACCCAAACCAGTCTGTAATTCTATGTTTGTGCAGTTTGCCTATCTATTGATTTGGCAGATCCTTCATACCTTTCTGCCTAATATGAATTTACCTCTGAATAACTTACTCAACTTCTGGAGTTAATACATATTCAAATTAAGCAGTTAATGCTTTCTGCTTCTTGACAATGGGTGTGCTTTTATCTTACCTATTTTACCCCCATCTCCTGCGTCTATTTTGCTTTGCTATCCAAGATCCATGCTCACCCTGTAATGAGGACTGCTTTCCACAAGCATTATTCCAAATGTGGCTTAAACACTCCTCCTCAGAAGCAAAGCTTTTAGGACCAATAGCTTTTTATTTAACATGCCCTTTGAAAGAAATATAATGAAAATGCTATGGACTGTGTGGTACCTCTCCCCACTTGTGTTTGAATGAGCTAACAGTGCTTTTAAATAGTTTTCACTGGTCCTTGTTTTTCTGTTTGTTGACCCACATAAAATCATAGAATGGTTTGGGTTGGAAAGGACCTTAAGATCATCCTGTTCCAACCCCCTGCCATGGGCAGCGATGCCTCGCGCTAGACCATGTCACCCAAGACTCCATCCAACCTGGCCTTGAACACTACCAGGGATGGAGCATTCACCACTTCTCAGGGCAACCCATTCCAGTGCCTCACCACCTTCACAGTGAAGAACTTCTTCCTTATATCCAACCTGAACTTCCCCTGAACATAACATATTTATTATGAGAGGACTCACCTTCCACATTAAAACTTCCCTGATTTAATTAGGAGCTGTGGGTATACATAGAAGGGACCCACTGAGCTCATAGTCACTCTTACAGCTTTTTACCGTATATGTTTTCAAAACCAACAAATAACCAAGAAGGTTAAAAAGAAATATTATTCCTGTCAAACACAAGTAGTCAACTAAATTTATTGCCAAATTGATGTATGGCATTGGTTCTCCTTTGGGGACCAGAATGAAGAATAGAGCTGTGCAAACATATCTTGTGCAATTGGATTGATCTTGCTGTATATCTAGCACCAGAAACATGTTGATCTTGAGGAGCACAGACGAGGTCACAGAGCATTGCTGGGAACATCACATCTCCTGGGCCACACTGATTAGAACTCAACTTTGAAGAAGCTCATGGTGATGGTACCGGTAATGAGGCTTTTCTATTTTAACATTGAATCTGCCCTTTTTGCAAGAAGAGATATAAAACCTTTTTCATTGCTAAGGAAATGAGGAAATAAATTCTCTTCCCATCTTGTGTTCTGAAAAACAGATATAAAATCGTGCCCGTAATAGACACCTTCTTAATGTCCCAATGACTCTTTTCCATTTGTGTGTTTTCCACATCTCCAGAATCCCTTCAGAGGTTCAGGTTAATGGGACGTTGTTCTCTGTCATGAACATCCCTTGAGGGCACTTTTCAGCTTCCACCTAGAAAGAAAACAGCCATGTCAACAGTTCAGCTGGCTGTTCATTTCATTTCAATGTGCTGCTTTTGCTATTGCTTGCAGATTAAAAATAGACAAGTCTCCAATGGAGAAGTCTCGCCAAAACTTTACATTTTGGATAAAGATCTTTATTCCTTGGAAATGTCAAAATCTGGTAGGGCACGGCAGCCTTGACACAAGTATTATGTCTTAAAATATTGCTTTGAACTGTTATATAAAACCTATTTTAACTTGAACTGTATTGGCAGTGAATAATAGATGCCATAACAGCTTTATATATAGCCCTGTAAAAATGTGCCGTCGGAAATACATGAGCTGAACTGTAATGTGCATTGTCAGTGCTCAGTGCTGGCACGAGCTCTGTCATAGCAAATATATGTAATTTAGCATCTCGTGCCTTTCATTGGTACCTGTGGTCATGTGAAAAATGGAATTAGATAGAGCTTTCAGAAGAAATTGATAACCGTGGAATGGGGAACATCAGAATTTCATCTGCTGACTGGAAAGACCTATGATAAAAAGATGCAAAAATGCCATATTCATTCAGAAAGCCTCCATTGAGCCTCCCCATGTGAACAGATTCTCCAAAAGTGATGAGAAAGGAAGATAGAATCATCATAGAACTTCCTGTTTCAGTTTGAACCCATCATCCCTTGTCCTGTGGCTACAGTCCCTAATGAAGAGTCCCTCTCCAGCAGCCTTGTAGCTTGAAGGAGAGTTGGATAGGGTGTAGCAAGAGGTGTGAGGGAAATACTTTTGCGTTTAGGAAAGTGTGTTCCCTCGGGATCAGCACTGAGAGATGTTGATGTTTATTCCCTCTCTGTTTTAAAGAGAAGTGATAGATGCCAGCCTCCACACCTGTCAGTCAAGCATTTGTAAGCAGACAGAAGATGGAATACAATAAGAATAAAACAAAAACAGGCCCCACAGAGCCTGTTTGTTAGTTTAAACATGTTCCTTGTTCACTCATTACTACCTATCATCTCTTGCTGAGGGGTATTTTGGGTAAAACCTCTCACTGATGCTAGCAGTTTAGAAGGTTTAATGCAAGCTATTTTAGATCTTTCATCAGCTTCAGTAGCCCAGGGCTTTGACTTAGGAGGGCCAGAGAGTTTTCGACTCAGAGTAATGTATAAATAACACAAAATCATGACAAGCACCACAAGTGAAAGATCTGGTGTGGTATGAGTGTCAAACAGCTCTCTTTTCATGGCAGCATGGTGGAGCCTCATTATGATGAGTGGAGAGTGAGGTTGACATGACCAACCCTGGGACTCAGTATTGAGTTGTTGCCTAAAGAATCCGCTCCAGTGTTTTGGTCAGTCTAATTTAAAATGACCCCAGCTGTAGGACTGCCACCATTTATTTCAGGAGACTATTTCACGGTCCAGCAGGCTTCAGGGTTGATGAAATGCTTCCCCTCTGTTCTTGCTCAAGATCCCTTTCTCATTCTTAGCTTTTTACACTTAGTGAAACTCTACTGGACCCTGCGAATAATTCTTCTTCCCCTTTGGCTTTTAAACTCCTCAGATGCTAACAGTTACCCTCCTCTTCACAAGTCAGTCTCCTTTTCTTTTCAGTCACTTCAGTGTTGTATTCTCAATGACTTCCCATTTGTTAGTTCTTTTCTCCTATAGTAGCAGACTGTGTATAGAATCTTGATATACCAAAGCTGAACAGAAAAAATAGAATTCATCTATTTTTATATATAGATTCTATTTACATATATAATATATATTTATTCTAAATATTATAGATATAGAATAGTGCCTATTCTTTAGCATAAAGGCATTCTGTTCTATACCTGTATAAAAATCCCCATGGATCCAATTCAGAGGTTACAAGTGCTGATGGAGTATTTCTAAGTAATTTCTGCCTTAGTAAGTTAAACAGTACCAAGGACACTAGAACTGACTCATTACACTTCTAAATTGTTAGAGCATAATCTGGCACACTTTTGACCTAGGCTAGACAGTGCTTGCCCAAATATTGACACAGTTTGAGAGTTAACGTGTTCGTCATAAGCACATTTAATGCAGCCACCCTGCTCAGAGGGTGAGGGGACTTAATGATGTGAATGCAATGAAGTCTGAAGTCCATACCTGCAGTTTCCATGCCTAAGAACAGACATCTTACATGTCCTTGTATAGCTGCAGCCCTATTGATTTGATGATTTCATCGCAAAAAACTCCTTTAGTTTTCACTGAGGTGTCCCTGCCCATGTCAGGGGGTTGGAACTATATGATCTTAAGGTCCTTTCCAACCCAAATCATTCTATGATTGTATGACATATAGGGAAGAGAAGTAAGGCAAATTAAGAGTAAATTCTGTGGGAATCCATGCAAGCCTGAGGGCAGAATAAGGAATATGTGAGAATAACAGCTGGCTTCTTTGAAAATGTGGAGAAGCCTTAGGAAAAGAGAACAAAAGGCAGTCTATCCCAGCAGACTCATGCAGTGCCCGTTTCCATGCATATTGATTCGCCCATGCCTTCCCTCTCTGTCCCTTTGTGGCCTCCATAACTTATGCATTGCTCCAAACCACAGTTACGTGCCTTCACGTCAAAACTCTTCATAGGCTTAAAAACTGCCAGTGTCGTGCCAGTCAGCACTGAAAGGTTTTAATCATTTATTAGTTGGAGTTTCAGAGGCTCTGCCCTGAATGGGCCAGTTCTGCTCTGGTGTTATCAGTGCCATTTTGACTCATTCCCCATTTCACTCCAGATGATGCTCTCTCAAGCGTCATCATTAAACATGAGCTAGTTGACTTCCAGGCTTCTTTATGGAGCAGTTCTGCTTAAGGTGTTTCTATTGAAATGTTTTGTCTTTAATGAGAAAGGCAGTTTTAGAGTGGGAGAATAGAATTATATAATCGCTTAGGTAGGAAAAGAACTTTAAGTAATCACTGAGTCCAAGCATTAACTTAACACTACCAAGTCCACCACTAAACTGTGTCCCTAATACCTCCAGGGATGGTGACTCAGCTACTGCCTGGGCAGCCTTTTCCAATGTTTGACAACCATTTTGATGACTTTTTTTTTCCTAATACCCAATCTAAACCTGCCCTGGTGCAGCTTGAGGCCGTTTCCTCTTGTCCTATTGCTTGTTACTGGGGAGAAGAGACTGAACCCTCCTCACTACATCCTCCTGTCAGGCAGTTGTAGGGAGCAATAAGGTCCCCCTGAGCCTTCTCTTCTCCAGACTAAACCCTCCCAGGTCCCTCAGCCATTCCTCATCACACTTGTGCTCCAGGCCCTGCACCAGTTCCATTGCCCTTCTCTGGTCTCTCTCCAGACCCTCTTTTGTAGTGAGGGGCTCAGAACCAAACACAGGATTCCAGATGCAGCCACACCAGTACCAAGTACAGGGGGACAATCACTGCCCTGGTCCTGCTGGCCACATTATTTCTGATAGAAGCCGAGATGCTCTTGGCCTTCTTGGGCACACTGGTGGCTCATATTTTGGTAGGAATCACAAGTTGTGCTCATATATTGTGTTTCAGTTCACTTCTCAGAGCACTCTCAAAGCTCACAAATTAAATTCATGTGGGATGGAACTCCTTTAAAAGATATACTGCAAGTGTCCACCTCACGTACTCCGGCCAATAATAGACATTCAGTCCATAGGAACAGGCTGGAGGTAGTGTGAAGTAAAACCCTTATGGATACTTCAGATATTGGTCCCCAGCACTAGCTGTTTTTCTCTGTGCATCCGTACCTGCTGGCCTGCAGTACTTGCTGGTGCAGGTACAAACTTAGTTCTTTTCAGCACAACTGAGTGTTAATCTGCTTCTTGGTCTTCTCCAGAAAGGCATTATGATTACACATGACTTTAAACTTGACTTTTTCCATCCAGAACAGTTCCCTTTGCTGATTGAAAGTACCATATACTCTTTTTATACTGTCCTAAAGCCCAAAGCATCATCATGCTAGAGGATTTTCACCATCATAATGTAAGAAAATTGCTTCAACAAGCTGACTCTCATGGTACCTACCATCTCGCACAGAGAAAACAAATATAAGGTGGCTAAAGGTATATCACATGAAACCCAGAGGAGATCCAAGTGAAGTGAATCCTAGTCAGTTCTGCTAGCCTTGCACAGTATGGTGTTCAACCAATCCATACTAAATAGCTGAGGCATCAGCACCCTTTCCCTGCTGTAGCACATGGAGTATGACAACTCAGTAGCGACCTGGAGAACAGTATAGATGGCAGTTACATGCTAATATAGCAAACACAAAAATCACATCCATCCAAAGAGAGTTCTTGCTCTAGTTCCTTTTCTTTCCATTTCCAGTATTTATTAAATGCTACTGTTATATCGATATATGTCCATCTGGCCCATAAACCAAATACATCCAGACACAGAGGCAAGAGATTAAACACCAGCAGGTAATACACTGTGAAAATTCTCTCATCATCTCCTTTCTGCTCACACATCATTTTTGCTTGCTAACGTCCAACCTTTTTCTTTCTGGCTGGTTAAAATGGATTTCTTCTCCTCATGGAAATGATCAGAGCTCGTATGTTTTTGCAATCAGGATTTCATCAGGGATGTGCGTACAACTTAGGATCTCACTTAGTAAGACAGAGAGGATGTAGGAATACATAGTATTTTAGCCCTAGGCATGTCTCAGGTGTAACCTTATGACAACACTATGTGTAGTAAAGAGCTTTTACTGAAATCGGAAAGGTTTCCATTATGTGCTAAAGATGATTTTCTTCTTCTGACTTAGATTCCCAGTGCCTTATCAAAAGACTGTGTCAGAGTCTTGCCCTAAACCCTTTTTTTCATGCACTCTTCCTTTCAGTGAGTTTGAATGAAGAAGCCTTGATTCAGCAAATCATTTACGTACGTGTAAGAGCTTTGCTGAATAAGGATGGACTTTAACACCTACTAAAAGTGAAGTATTTCCTCTGCAGAGGGAGAAAATAGTGCTGACACACACATTATTTGCTAATAATCCCTATTTTAGGCAGAATTTTTTTATCCAGAGAAACTGAGCTGAGTTAAAGCCTTGTATTATGACTGTCAATGCACATTGCCGAGGTGGTGATGTAGAAAGACATATCTAGCACTTGTGATGAAATAGTGTTTAGTTTCTGCAGATCCTCTCACTTGAGTCTTAATAAGTCCTTTGTCAAAAGGATGTGTTACTTTTCTCCTCCATTTACTGCACTTTTGTCTATTTTTTTCTTGCCAGATGATGACTGTCTCAACCAAGGGAATATCTTGCTCCTATTTCTGTTAGCACAGACAGTACAAACATCATCTATCTCATCGATACAACTATTTCTGTGGATGTGATTTGTTGCCCCAAAGGGGAATTTACCACTCTCACCTATTACTTAGGTTAGAGCAGTTCACTCTCTAGTTCTCTGGTGCTAATTAATAACAATGTAGATCAATAGCCCATCAACCAGCCAAGATGGTTCTTGAAGTGTAGAAGTGCTCTCAAGAGCTTTTCCCGCAGAGTTGACTTCTTGCCTTCATGGATTGAGTGCTGTGATTGCTTTTTTGTTTCTTTTTGGTAGATAAATCATTTTTCCCCCAATCTATATGGAGAGAATAACAACTATTTAGTCTTATATCATGAACAGATAAAAGCTCCCATGGCAAACCCTTGGAGCATCCCATTGAGACCCAGTTGGTTGGCAAGGGTGTCAGCCCTCCCTGAACTGAGCAGGAGAAAGGAGGGTTAACTGAGTGTATTGAAAGGAGGGTTAACTGAGTATATTGAAAAGACCCTACCAGAGATTACAAGGGAAGAGATTACTGAGAAGGTGATTGAAATCCATATTTCACAGCAATATTTCACAATTCATGTGCTGGAGCACCCCCCATATGAAGGCAAGCCTTGGGTGACATGGTCTAGTGTGGGGCATCCCTGCCCATGGCAGGGGGTTAGAACTGGATTATCTCAAGATCCTTTCCAACCCAAACCACTCTGTGATTCTATGGCTCTATGTTTCTATGTTCCCTCTTACTTACAAAAAGGTGCTTTGTTCTTTATAAATTAGGCTTGACAGTAATATTCTTCCATATCCTTGCAGAAATTAGACTGAAAATCACAGACAATGTTAACAGTATTAACAACGGATGTCACATTTTAGAGGCTGATGCCAAAGACAGTATTAGTTTATGCCCTCTGCACTGTGCAGGGTCATATTCTTTAGATATTCTTTAATACTTTTAACTGTTCCTTTATAAAATAGGATGTTGCAGAACTGTATTTCCCCACCACCCTCTTCACTATCTATCTACTCTGTGTGTTTCCACTGGTTATCATTTCCTTTCCTGAGCTGAAGTCTCCTGTTCCCCTTTGTACTGAGGCTACCAACTACCAAACAGCACACTTGAAGCAGAAACTCTGTTAAGGCTCACCTGGTGTTGCGGAGAAATGCAAACTTTAATGTCAATATTTTAATGGGCTCTTTTTTCAATGCACATTTTTAGCTACAGCCCTGAGCAACCTGGTCTGACCTTCTAGTTGGTCCTGCGGTGAGTCAGAGGCTGGACTAGGTATCCTCTGTGGCCCCTTCAAACCTGAATTATCCTGTGATCTTATGATCCCATTATCTCTCCATGCCCTCTGGCAACACCACTGAGGGCTACCAAAAGTTCACGTGTTAATCTTGCTTCAATCTAAAGCCAAGACATCTCTATTTCCCTTCCTGTGTGAGGTCCCAAGTCATTCTCATTCTCCCTCCTCTTCCATTTATTTTCACTGCAGGCCCAGGTTCATGCTTTTTGTTCCCTTTCACACACCATTTGTCATTTATTTGGGAGAATAGTTAGGATATTAGGATGTCGGCATCCTTTTCTCCATCAGGTGGATGGGTAGAACTCAGCAAATGCTAGTGTGAGGGACAATGTCTATGCCTATGTCTGCACCTCCGTGGAAGAGTAGTCCTCTGAGGTGGCCCTGTGCCCAGTAGGTCCATATCCCATCAGTGGGGTTACACTGTGGGCATCCCATGGAAGTGTCCATTTGCTCTGGCTGGTCCTGATTCCCCACCAATTGCTACAAGTGTGGATAACAATGCTGATCTTAGGAGCAACAATTGGAGCTCCTGGTCACACAAACAAAGCTGTGTGGTCTATAGACCATTAAATAAACATCTGAAAGTGTGGCCTCTTGCTGATAGAAAGAACAAAGCTGAATGATCTTCTAGCTTAAGGGTGAGGGATCACTGTTGAAGGATGGGCGATGGAAGGGCTTTGAGTCAACAATCAAAACAATGTACCCAGAAAGGGGTTTTTACTGTTACTTTCAGCATCTGCTGAGCTATCAGGGATTAACAGGACTTTTCTGGATCACTATAGGAATCCTTATGAATGTCTGAGACTTCCATCTTTCCATGTATCTGTAGCAGGCAGTGCTGCTACAGCAATAAGCAACTCAGGTGAGTTGATCATTGGAACAGGATGCCCAGGGCAGTGCTGGAATAACCATCCCTGGAAGTGTTCACAAACTGTGTAGATGAGGCCCTCAGTGGCATGGTTTAGGGTGGCCTTGGCAGTGTGGGGGTAAAGGTTGGACTTGGTGATCTTAAGGGTCTTTTCCAACCTCATTGATTCTATGTTTCTATGAACTCCTGAGCTTTAACTCTGCCTTTGGTGCTGGTGATTTTTGGAGCAAAATCTCCCAAGTCCATCTTTCCTTGTCAGTTCTTGCCTTCACAGCACACAAGGGATCAAAAGTGGCTGCAGATTTCTTACCCTGCTCCTATCCCATTTCACAGCTGGGAAAACTTGAGACATTATGGATTGCTTCTCTGCCAACAGAACTCCATAGAAATGTTAATGCCTTGTCTAAGACCTGGGAAAGTACCAGTATCAGTGCCAGGATTAAAATGCTCCTCGTTCTATACTTGAGCACCAAATTCCCTCCAGTGTGCTGCAGTGAGAGATCCAAATACAAGATCTAGCATGTTTGGCTTTTAATTTTAATCCCCTTATTTGAAATGCTAGGAGGATGGAACGTACTCCTGTTCACAAAACAGACTGTCATCTATCCAGCTTGGATGAAGCTCAAGGAAAATGCTGATCATCATTTGTAACTGAAGGCAGATCTCCCCTGCAGAGGGAGCTTGCTGTGCTTTGAGGTTTCGCCCATGGCATCTTGACTTTATCAAGAGGAGCTACACAGCAGCCCCAAAAGCACAGAGCAGATTGCACTGTCAAAGAGAGCTATAACCTCTTGCCCTTTGAAGAGTCTTGAGATATGAAGATGAGGCTATAGGAGGGAGGGCAGGGAGGAAAAAGGGCTTCTCTGATACTTGTACACATAAAACACACCAGGGTGAAAACCCACAGGGGTGTCAGCTATGTCAGAGAACGTGCTGTTAAGCTCTTAAAGGATGAGGAGTCTCCTGAGTGCCTTGGATCTGACAGACACATGCCCATAGGGATTCAGGTACAGTACTCAAAGCGGATTTTACGAATGATGCTTTGCTGATGCATTCACAAAAGGAGTCTCTGTTCATACGTAGAGGGGCATTTTGCTCCTGCCAAGCTTCTTGGTGGACACCTTTCTCCCATGGAAATGATGGGAGCCCAGATATATGGCAATGATGAGGAGGAACAACTTTAAAACTCATACAACACTGAGAGCTCTTGCAGTGTCTTTAAGAAAACAATTCTCTTTAAGAAGACAGCCCCCTATGGCAGAGGTCCTTTCCAACCCAAAACATTCTGTGGTTCTATAGTTCTATCTTTGCATGTAAGAAAAAACTCAGCAACCCCCATGACTTCTCTTTCTGTCTGATTTCAGCTTATGTTTATAAGTGTGAGTCAGCTTTGGGATGTGAGGACTTTTGGGTTTAAGTCCTCCCACCTTGAGTGAACCTGGAGGCAGTAGAAGGAAATCCTGCACCTTTATATGTTAGCACTGATTGTTTAAGAGGGAGTCATCTCCTACTGAGGTCTGACAGGGACAAGCCTCGTTCCTTCAGTTCTTTCCTCTGTTGTTCTTTCTAATTTAAATCACTGCGAAGGGTTAAGGAAGGTGACTTCAGGTGTTGTCATTAGAAAGTCAAATTGCAGGAGTAAAGCATTAAAAATAAATGCCAGAGCAGAAACGCTGAGCCAGTGAATAAAGAGCTTTAAATGCAAACAGGGAACTAGCCGTGCATTTCTCTACCTGTCTCCCTATCGAAGGATTAAGGACTCTGCGTCTTTTAGGTTTGAAGCTTCCAGTTTAACTCCAGGTGCTGGTGAATGTCACAACTTTTTACAGCTCCCCTCTTGAGATTTAGAGGAACTTCCTTTTATTTGGACCACAGTGGAAAAGTTTATTACTTCTTCTGAGATGTCACCTCATAGGTATGAGTCCCAAGGACAGCATCTCATAAATCAGTGCGTTTTAAATACAGGGAGTCTTCCCCCAAATACACTTTAGTATATGAGTGAGCTAATTTGCTTATAGTATAGACTCTCAGCTATAGGAAACCGGTATAGATCAACTAATTTCAGTGCAGGTTTCTATGAGCTTTAAATGAACTGGTGTTTGAAGTGACTTTCAAACACCTCCAAAGAAAAGCGTGAACAGCATTTCTTTCATGCACAGCTTTCCTCTCCCCTGGGTGTTTTTGCAGAAGCACAAGGTATTTTACAACCACACAGATCCTGCTACACAAGATCATCTTTCAACATTTGTCTCTCCTTGTCTCTCCTTCAAGGTATCGTGTTATCCCCCTGTATCTCAGCATGTAGTGGTCCTTCCCTGTCGCCCCAGTCCCATGTCTGTGATGCTGGTACCTTATCCTGGAGCTTTGCTTATGGAGCATTTTTCTGGTCCCTTCCTGCTGTGTGCTTCTGGAGCTGGGAAGACCTCATGGTATCACAGTCCCTGCTGCATCCAGAGGCAGCCTAGAAGGATTTAGGGGCTGGAAACTGCAAGACAGAGGAGGTTTGAGCAAAGCTGAGGGACAAGATGGGTATCTCCAATATCACAATAGCATCCTCACCTCCTAACTGGGGACAGTGTCACATCATGCATTTATACAGTACTGGTGTCCTCAGGGCACCAGTACGTCCCTGTGAGACACATGCAGTTATACTAGCTTCAAATCTAGCTCTGTCTGAGCTTTCTTTTCCGTTCTCCACCCCTCCATCCCCACTGAAGCAGTGCTGTGTATTAATTTTGCAGCACTCTGTGTGGGAGTCATGAGGTTTGGGTTAAACACTATTATATTAATACCTCTTGCTAATCTTTTTTTCTCCCGATGCCTGCGGAGTTAGAGCATCTATTGTTGTGTGCCATCAAAAAGAGTTCCACAATAGCTTTGGAAGAGCTGTGAGAAGCCAGCGCTTTGTTTCATAGGTGGGTTTGCTCTGTGGGTGTCAGGACAGAGCCGCGTTGTGGTGAGTTGAGCCAAGGGGGTGGCTGAGCAGATAGCTTTGTACTTAACTGCAGGCTCTCTGATGTTTGGTGACCTTCAAATAAGGTGAGGTAGGACCCCGTCCTTTGAGATCTGGGGGCAGGAGTGCCACTGAAGTGCCACCTACCTCTGCCCCATTGTTCTTGCCTACAACAAAGGCGCTGGCACACATTGACTGTATTGCATTAGCACAGAGATAAATTAGTCCTTTCTTTCCAAGTGAGGCTGGAGCTGGTAAATGATGCCAGACTGGCAACCTTGTGTAATTTATTGCCCAGTCCATTGTGCTTCCTAATATCTTGTTTGCTGTTTTGGAAGGCATCAATGCATTAAGCAGCCATTTTCCTTGGGCTGTTTCAAGTCTGTTGAACCAGTGTGCCAAATGTAGAGTCATGTGAGCTGTATGAGCCATTTTAATTTTCCCCTCTTACACTTGCATTCATCGGTGTTGAACATCATTCACTGTCATATTAATGAAAGTGCTTGGGTCTTTCTGATGTTTGTAGTAGCCCTTTCCAGTCTTGACAAGCCTGACTACAGAAATACAGTCTGTTTCTGCCTTGCTCATTGCCTCCAGTCATTAATTTCTACATCTTTGTGTACCAGGTCTATGCTACTCATTATTCCGTCTTCTCTATACAACTATCCCCTCGCTAGCCTACACACCGGGCAGTGCCCTCTGAGTGCTTTACCATCGAGCTGGCCTGTCTCACACGTTCCACATTGAGCTGCCCTAATTCAGTCTTGTTGACCCTCGCACACAGTATTTTGAGAGTTCGTTAGGATTAGCCAGATCCTCCCCATGGTCTGGAGACACCCTACTTCTCACTACACAGCCAGTTACTGACTCACCTCCATGTTCCTCTGTTCTTGGAAGGTTTTTCCATCCTCCAGTCTCAAGTCTTGACTGAAGATTTTAGTATAGGGCTCAGGATAGGCAGTTGCTCAACCTGTAACCCATGTAGTACCGTGTCTGCTTGGGTAGATGTGCCTACTCCACCTATGTACCCTCTAGATGAGGCTGTTGAAGTGGTTATAGAATCATAGAATGGTTTGTATTGGAAGGGACCTTCAAGCTCATCCAGTTCCAACCCCCTGCCATGAGCAGGGACACCTTCCACTAGAGCAGGTTGCTCCAGGCCCCGTCCAGCCTGGCCTTGAACAGTGACAGGGATGGGGCAGCCACAGCTTCTCTGGGCACCCTGTGCCAGGGCCTCACAGCCCTGGGTTTGTCAATAGTTCTCTATCAGATTTCTGCCCCAAGGGGGCTGACCAAAGGTTAAACTCCTGCAGCTGAATAGGAGCTGTCATGTTACCACGGCATTTGCAGGATCATCATGATGATTATTTACTCTTGGTTTTTAGGATTTCTTTTTTTCCCTACCCTCCAGCACTGATTCCTTCACCTGGAGCACTGATAAACATATTTGATGATATGGCATCCATCAAAATGACTGGAGGCAGACAAAAAGAGCTTAATCTTTTGTCATCAGGGAATATAACCCACTTTTAGTTTTGGGTTGGGTTGTTTCTTCTTCTGTTTCCTGACCCCCTTTCGCATTTCACATTGCTGTGTACTCCATGGCAGTTACCTTCTGTAGTCACCTCAGGAGTGACAACATCACAGACCTGTACAACCTGAAAAAGAATTAAAACAACTGGCTTACAGTTCCTTTTTCATTCTCACTGAGCTATTGACTCGTTTGAAGAATTGAAAAGGATAAGTGAGTGGTGATTTTCCTTACAAGGACCAGGCTATCACAGCCTTGCATGTGTTTTGTTGTTCTGCTCTGGTTTAGCCATTTTCCCATGATGTGTAAGGTTTTATTACTCCATTCATCATTCAAACAGCCAAGACTTTTTGTTAAGCTCAGTTTTTTGTAACCAGCAATATGCAACAGGAGTTGTTCTTAGAGATTAGATGCTCCTGTTAGCAAGTCTGCTGGTGGATACTACATGTCATTAGAAACTTTAGCACCAGGAGCAAGGTACCTCTTCCTACCTGTAGGTTTCCAGGATGTAGATGTCCTTGCCTGACTTTAAAGTCTTCAAAAATCTAGGAGAAGACACTTTCAGGACATAGTGCAAGGGGGCTGGAGGACCTCCCATATGAAGACAGGCTGAAAAATTTGGGGCTGTTCAGCCCCAAGAGAAGCTGCATGGAGACCTCAGAGCAGCTTTCAGTGTCTGAAGGGGGCTACAAGGATGCTGGAGAGGGACTCTTCATTAGGGACTGT